>WTSP01006103.1:216646-229208 GCA_025331215.1 Actenoides lindsayi
GATGATTAAAGGAGTGGAGCATCTCTCTTATGAGGAAAGACTGAGGGAGCTGGGGCTCTTTAGCTTGGAGAAAAGGAAACTGAGGGGTGACCTCATTAATGTTTATAAATATATAAAGGGTGAGTGCCAGGAGAATGGATCCAGGCTCTTCTTGGTGATGCCCGATGATAGGACAAGGGGCAATGGGTGGAAGCTGAGGCATAGGAAGTTTCATGCAAACATGATGAGAAATTTTTTCACTGTGAGGGTGACAGAGCCCTGGAACTGGCTGCCCAGGGGGTTGTGGAGTCTCCCTCTCTGGAGATATTCAAAACCTGCCTGGACGTGTTCCTGTGTGATCTGGTATAGGTAACCCTGCTCTGGCAGGGGGGTTGGACTAGATGATCTTCCAAGGTCCCTTCCATCTCCTGACATTCTGTGATTCTGTGATTATAAGCACAAGCTTTTCACTCATGTCACCCAAAGGCTCTAGCAGCTGCTCAGTTTCCACTTAGGCAGGCCTGGCTATTGCTTTTCACTGCTATTTCATATGCAGTCCTGCCTGTGGGAGGGACGACTATGTGATGGGGAGGAGGTCTGCAGCGATGGCTCTGACCAAGTCATGTTTATGCTGGACTTTCATGTTATTCCTCTGTATCCAATGGATAATAGTCCATCTTGCCTGCACAGTGAGGGATGCATAAAGCACCCCTATGTGTCTGGAGGGAAAAGATGAGTTGTGCCAATATTGCCACTGGTTCATTATGTGCAACTGGGAGCCTCAGAGGTAGTCATTGCTCTCTGTCACCCTCACTGACTCAGATGTCCTGCTTACCTCTGATGGGATTGAATTGTTTTGGCTCAGCTGTGTCCTGGGAACCATCTGCTGGCCTGAATCTCTTCTTCTTTCGTTAGTACTTCATCATGTCCATGGTATTGTCCGTGTTTTGACAGAGCACTGGCTCAAAATCTGAAGAAATTCCTTTGTTGGATTTATCTCCTCTCAGCATGGCTAGGCGAATTGCTTCTTGTGGCACCCACTGGGATACAAGAAGGGAAAAACTGATAGTGTTGACACCCACTTTTCCAGATATACAAAAAAGGATTAAAACAATCTGTCCTCAAGTTCTTCATTTTTTAACTGTGGAAATGTATTTTTTTCCCAGAGAAAAGACGCCCTTCTTTTTCACATGGGATTTTTTTTGCAAATTTACATGTTTCTTTTTGCTTTACCACACTGTTCATTTGTGCTCATTGTGTATTAATGAAAAATCTGAGAAGATAAAATGAACATTCTTTGAAACATTTAGATTTCAAAAGAGCTCTTAATTTTTAATTTTATGGCTTTTCTTATGCTTTAAAGCACCCAAGAATGACACAAGTTGGTTTATTTAAGAACAGATGAATTATTTTATTTATATAAAGTATGTTTTCCCACGTTTTGATTAGAAACCTGCATGCAGTTTTCCTTTTCTTTCCTCCATTGTTTTTCTGTTTCTCAGAACCTCCAGGAAATAAGAAAATCCCCATAGTTCCCCAGAGCTTTTGCCACTGACACACATATGTTTACTAGATGGCAGTGCAATTCAGGATCCATTTCAGAACTGCCTCTTTTTTGAACACTTGACGGATGCACTCCAGCCCACATCAGGGCCTCTTCCTCATCTCTCCCACCCCAACCCACCTTCATCTGGCCTCTTCTCTGCTGCTGTTGCCACTCTGAAAGGGAGCTGCCCAAACAGCAGTTTTTATGTCTTTTCTCCCTGTTGCTTTGCTTGGAGCTATGTTCCAGCAGGGCTGCCACTAGAGAGAGTTCCCAGTCCCTTTGGTTTCTCGTCTTTACCCACAATGGAGAGCTGAAAGTGTCTTGTATTATGTTCAACAGTGTGTGGGGGAAAGGGAAGAAACCAGTCACTTTTGGTCACAAGGGGTTGTCTGATTTGCCAAAAACAACCAGTTCAGCCAGAATTCCCATTCCAAGCCGGATGTGATGATTCAGAAAATCAAGTAGATAATGAGCTGTTTATGAGCAGGTTCTGTTTGTTTATTTTGCTGCAAAGCTGTGAATGACCTGTTCATGAGAAGCATCCTGGACTCTGACCTTGTAGAGGGAACCTGAATGAGGCAAGCACAGAAGAACCCAAACCTCTGCCTCAGCAAAGGAAAACACACTTTTTTTCTGCAAAGGCCACCTAAGAGTTTATCATCCCATGAGGCCACAGAGAGGACACTTGCTTTGACTTGCACAGCAGTCAAATGAGCTTTGTTTGCTAGGCCTCTGCTCTAGGAGGACACTACATGGAATATCACCAGCCCTAACACATCAACTGGCCCAACACTGAGCTTGATGAAAGGCAGAGAAGATAGTTCCCTCAGAACCAGATTTCTAGTTAGAATGAAAGAAAAATAACATGTTTTTCCCTTCCTCCTCTGTGCTGGCATCTATCCAGATAACAACCAAAATAAAGTCCTAATGTAGTCCTGAAAGTCCTAATGTAGTCCTGAAAGTCCTAATGTAGTTCTGGGAAACTGGAATACTTCCTACCTGCAATGCTGGAAGAGGCTACTCTGTCCTAACACAGCCGTTCTCTCATCTAATTCCAGTTTGAAATGATCCTTATTATTCAGGCAAACAACCAGCTTTGAATTAAACCTTCCCAATGATGTAGATAGCATCCCCAGCTGTTAAACGTTCTTTTGCTGTGAAAAAAAAACCTTGCATCTTGTCTTTTAAGTTATTCTATATTATCTCTTGATTATACCTTGTCATGCTTGTGACTACTTGACTGAAAAGTCCTCCACTACCACATTAGCATATGGAGTTTATTGCCACAAAATACCAGAAAGGACAAGCACTCAGCAAGATTCAAACATGGGAAATATGGTAATTTGTCTCCAGTGGTACATTCCAGGGAGCTCTTTCCATGGAGGGGCACAGTTCATCTCCCTCAAAAGCTGGAGTCAAGGGAGTTCTGGCTTTTTGAGAGGCTAATTCTGCAAAATGCATGTTCATCATTGCTGGAAAGAAGGGAAGGGGAATTGTTTGCCTTTTATAAAAAAAGAAACATTGGCAGATCTCAGCATTTTGACACTGTGAGATTCTGTAGAAACATTTAGGGAGTTTTTCTCTTTGTTTGAGGTATTGGGGGGACAAAATGGGGAGAAAGGAACCAGTAGTAAAACCGGGAACAAAAAATAAAACAACAAAAAAGAATAATTCTGGAGGAAATTCAAATATGGATGGTTTAGTGGCAAAGCAAGGGGGTTGGCTTTGAAGACTGAGGGTTCTGTTTTATACTTGTGAGGACTGATGAAATAGAGCTTAATCTTGAGAGATTCTTGAACTGATTATTTAACTTATATAACAAAAGAATGGATTTACAATAAATTTCCCAATAATTATCATGGTCACAAGTGATGGCTAAATGTGCACCCACAACTACTTGCAGGCAATATGTTTTACAGTAATTTATTTTTTTATGCTGTAAGATTTGCATGTGAAAAAAATTCAAGTGTGCATGCTTTGTTTGAATAGGCAATGTAGGGAATATATAAGCTTACAAAGTATTTTGCTATTTGATTTTGCATGTGGCACTCCAGGCACTCCAATTACTACACCAGGCACTCCAATTACTACACCAGGCACTCCAATCACTCAGAAATTTCAGGAAAACATCAGGCAAACCATATTGTCACTGTACAATCAACAGTTGGCATTTTTCAACTTGTTAAATTTTGTTCTTTTATAATGATGGGAATGATCTATTCCTCTGTTTTTCCTGTGAGTAGTTTCTAAGATCATGTATTTGTGTATGCTTCCTTGTATAGTATGGAAATGCAAGACATCAGTTTATTTTAAAATATACAACATGCACTGACTCTTGCTCATAATGGAAGATTCCATGGTTTTGTCAACATTATTTTTGTAAATGAATTAATAGGTCCTTGGAGATGGACCAAAGCCAAATGATTGGGACACTGGCATGAACCCACTGAGAGATATTTATTCATTCATTCTATTACAGGGAATCAGCTCCAGTGCAAACTCTAGTGTCTGTAGGTAATGAATCACATCCACATATGCACAGACAGTGCTATGGGAACAAAATGTGGCAGCCATGACAACAAAAAAACAAGCCCTTGTTAAATGAACTAAACCAGCACTTCTATTAGCTGTGCATAGAAGGCCTTTCTCTTCTCCAGGTCTGGCCACAAGAGACTAAAATGGAGTTATAGGGTAAATCAAGGCAGTACAAGAATATGTCTAGGAGTCAAAGTTTTTCTTAGTATATGGGAAGCTGGTGAAGATGATAAACTGGCAACAATGATGACAGAATGGTGAGCAGTCAGGAGTGCATTTCCCACACAAAGCATTGGCACAAAAGCTCTTCCAAGATTTCTAGGTAAACCAAGACCTTCACTATATGATCTGTGGCTCTTTCTGACAATAACCATAGTGGAACAAAGCAGCTGACAGGAAACATGGGAAATTAATCACCTAAATTCATTATATTTCAAGCGCTCTATGTTTCAAGAAGAGATAATTTAGCTTGACTGAAAGACTGGGTGAAATTTTTTAGTGCAAGAAATGAAGGAAGTCTGTTTGGACCATTCCTTTATCATGAAGGATCCTAAGAACAAATGCCTAAACTAATTTTTCTTGAGATTTTCATTCCAGTATTACCTACAGGTTCATACTAGCACTGGCACCAACATGCTAAATGAAATACAAACACTAATCAGAACATAATTGTATCAAAGCAAGCGCCACCTGCGTAGGCTATGGCATAACAATCTAGTCCATGTATAGGAGTTTCCTTAATGTTTTGCCACATTCTGATCCAAATTCCTGGCCTGGAGTGATGCTTTTCCACAAAGGCATATATCTCTCTGTAGATCACTGGCATCATGGATCAGTCATGTCAACATTCCCCTATCAAAGCTCACAATGAGAAGGTGCAAGAGACCTCAAACAACTCATCTTTGACTCGTAAAAGGCAAAAAAAAGAAAAGTAAAAAAGCGTGAATATGCTCCTTTATTTCTTCCTGAAGGCTTATAACAGTAATCAAAGCAGGTGAATAACCTAACATACAAAAAGAAGCTTATTAGAGGGTGTTGCATTTGTTGTTCAGCAGAAGCCACATGATACTGTGGTTTAGAAGATGAAGCAAGAACGGACTCAGGGTACAAAGCTGGTGTAGATCATCGAGTTGCAGATGTGGTCACACGACAATCACTTGACTGGAGTTTTTGTTCCACTGTCATTCGTAGCTGGGGAGTCAGAGTAATCGTACCAAGCACTTCTGTCAGAAGAAAAGGAAAAAAAGAACAAGGATGACCCACAGATACCTCTTCTCTCTGGCGTTGTTCTCTGACTTAGGTAAGATGGAAGCAACAGAAGAAAAAAAGAAAAATAAGGAAGAGAGAAAAGAAGTATTTAATAACTATTTTCAATCAAGTGATATCTACTTGGTGTTACAGACATCCCCAAGGGAGAAGTGCAAGACTCTTATAGTGACACAGGATGAGTCACAGACAACTTTACCCTTGTGTTGCCTGGGGCAACTCCCATGACTTTGATAAAAAACTGTGGAAGGAAGAAAATATAACAGTGCTTTAACTGCAGGGTGGCTCATGTGCATGGGACGCTGTATTTCAGAACTTAGCCTGAGTTCTGATTTTAGCCTTATTTCCTGGGGAAACAAGGACAAGCATGTCATCTTGATTTTTGCATTTATTCAGTCTGTTTTTCTTCCCATACTGGCCATTTTCAAACCCTTTTTGCAACAGCTTTCACTTTCCACTGGATCTGTGGCCTGGTGAAGAGCAAAGACACAAAAAGTCTATAGCAAAAGCTGTGTCATGAGATTTAGACCTCCCCCTCCCCCCAAAAATAATAAATAAAAAAATATATCATTGCTGGATAACCAATTCTGGAAAAACAAGCTTCCTTTTTTCCTTTAATTGAACAGCATGTTGAGATAGAAGACACAGCCTGATCTCTGGTACAGTACACCTGCACAAAGAGCTGAGCAGTTGTTGCAGCTCAGGACTAGCTGAAGCAAATTCCTCCCCATGGCTTTGTTCACCTCCAGTCCTAGAAATTCCCTGACAGAGGTGCCTAGCTTGCTACAGAAGACAGGTATCTTACAGCACAGCATCAGCCTAGGGGATCTTCCCTAGGAAGTGTTCTAGCCATCTTTCAAGACACAGCTGAAGAGGAAAGTACAAAAGAAGACTCTATTGCACAGCTTTGTGGTCTTCAGGGAAGTTACAAAATAGGATCAGTGCAGAAAGCCCTCCTGGAACTCAAATTACCTCCTCCTGGTATTTGCACATGTCCCCCTGCTTTGTGTGAGAAGCCCATGCTCTGTGCTAACCTTCTGGGACAGCATCACCTGCATTTGTGCTCTAACGTTCAAGACTGATTAAATATACTCCATGAAAGGCAAAACTGAAAGAGAAACCAGGGAAATAGCAGAGATTAAATAGATGCATTTTTGATCTCACCCAGCAATACATCTATAAACTATCCCCCTTCTTATTTTTGTTCTGACTTTTTCACCCACTGTTCCTTCTCACTAAGACTCATTTTGAAGTTACTGTAGAAGGAAATACCTGTCATTAATGCTAAAATCAATTGGATTTAAGTTAATGCTGAGCATTGAAAGCTTTAGGATCCTGTTTCCCAACAGAAATGCTTCGCAGATATGAGCCCATCATACCTGAAGATAGGTTGCTGGATTCCAAGTAACATAATCACACTTTGAAGATACTACTTTCCAATGCAATGGGGGATTTGTCACCATTGTACAGAGATGTCCAATCCCATTCCTGACAGCTGGCCCACTGGGATTCTTCAGCCATGAATTTCATACCTGCAGCATGCCCCAGGTTTACGGAAACTGCTCCCGTGCAAAGCCCAGCTGCTACTGGACCTTGCACTCAGGGTTCAGACTGGTGCAGCTGCAGAGTTGGCTGGTCACATTCTTTGACATCCATTGCATCCTAAACTGCATTGTATTGTATCCTGAAGCTGGTATCTGCCTCAGAGAAGCAGAAAAACATGTCCTTAGCTCAAGCTAAGCTTAAACACAAGCATTAAAAATGTTGGTGAGGGCTCGACTTGAATTTTTTTACATAAGCTCAGTTTGGCTGCTGACTTGTGCACCTTTCTCAACAACGCTGGGTGCAATCCAAGCTCACTGTGATGCCCTGTATTGGGAAAGGCCATGGCTCTGGCTGCTGGCAACACACAGAGGAGATCACTGAAAATAAACAGAGAGCGAGCAGCTTGGTTTTCATAACCTCGGTTAAACACAGGGGGTGAAGGATCCGAAGCGGCAAAGTCATGCGAGTTCAAGAAAGGCGGAGGGTAACCTCTGAGGGGCTCTTTTCTTTGGCAGCAGAGGGAAGGATGGTGCAGAGAGGAGGGGGGGAAGGAAAAACTATGGAAATTGTTGGCCCTCTATGCGCAGCAAGTCTGTCTTTATCTCCTTCTGGGACTGTTACAACATAGCCAACTTTCAACCCTGATACTGACAAAACTGCTTTTCTGGACTCATGTGACAAGATGGCATATCATAGCTGACCCCTAGCCACAGAG
This sequence comes from Actenoides lindsayi, assembly GCA_025331215.1. Classification (NCBI taxonomy): domain Eukaryota; kingdom Metazoa; phylum Chordata; class Aves; order Coraciiformes; family Alcedinidae; genus Actenoides; species Actenoides lindsayi. The sequence goes on from WTSP01006103.1 coordinate 224,233, forward strand.
CACAGGCAAATTAAAACTGATCTTATTCCATAGGTTAGCTCACTTCTGCTTACCTGCAGAGGACTCAAAGCATCCTCCTTCCTCTCTTCAACTGAAGCATAATTTAGCTTATTTCTATTTGTGGTGGCAAGGAGAAATGGTGGGATGTCTGCCCACCTGTGCTGCCCGTCCACCTGTGCTGCCCATGGCAGGGAGTGGGGAGCATCTGGTCACTGCAGCCTTTGATAGACAGACTATGAGTGGGGAGTATGCTCCTTTGGGCAGAGGTGGGACATAACTAGGTCCTTCTGTAACTGCTGGGGAACAAAAAGCCTCCATAAATCACAGGAGTAAGCTGGGTCCCTCCAGAGATTTTAGGTATTGATGGGAGCAAACATCAGACTCAAAGGGAGTGGGAAGAACCTTCTTGGAGACCTAGAGCTTCTCACAACTCAGAACATGATGCATTAACTGAACCCACACCTGTCAGCAAGGACCTGCCTCCAAGTCACAGCAGTCCTGAGAAGTCTCCAGCATTCACAGAATCGCAGAATCACAGAATGTTAGGGGTTGGAAGGGATCTCGAAAGATATCTAGTCCAATCCCCCTTGCCAGAGCAGGACCACCTAGAGCAGGTCACATAGGAATGCATCCAAGTGGGCTTTGAACATCTCCAGAGAAGGAGACTGCACAACCCCTCTGGGAAGCCTGTTCCAGAACTCTGTAACCCTCACAGTGAAAAAGTTTTTCCTTATGTTTCTGTGGAACCTCTTATGCTCCAACTTACACCTGTTGTCCCTTGTCCTATTATTGGGCATAACAGAGAAGAGCCTGGCTCCATCCTCCTGACACTCACCCTTCATATATTTATAAATATTAATGAGGTCACCCCTCGGTCTCCTTTTCTCTAGGCTAAAAAAACCCAGCTCTCTCAGCCTCTCCTCATAAGGGAGATACTCCACTCCCTTAATCATCCTAGTGGCACTGCACTGGACTGTCTCCGGTATCTCCCTGTCTTTCTTGAACTGGGGTGCCCAGAACTGGATACAGTACTCCAGGTGGGGCCTCACCAGTGCAGAGTAGAGGGGGAGGAGAACCTCCCTCGACCTGCTGGCCACACTCTTCTTAATGTCTCCCAGGATGCCAAAAAGCATCTGCCCTGCAAATTCCAGCTGCAAATGCAACATCTCCCCATTCTGGGACCCGTTGGTGACAAGCACTTTTGCAGACACACACCCCTTCCAGTGCTGTTCTCTTCCTGATAGCTCCCTGGCTACTGGCTTGTGGCCAGCATTTGCCCCTGAAAAATTCCCCTCCTCACCCTGACTCCACATCAGTCTCTGATCCAGCCACGGGGATGTCTCCCATCGAGCCACTCTTTTTTTGTTTTCTTTAATACCTTGTAAAGACTGCAAAGTAAAAGCAAGTTGGAGAGAGAAGCAAATCGCAGAGGTCCCCAAGAGAGAGGGGAACAGTTTTCTCCTGGCCAGCTCCAGGCACTTTGCCTATGTCAAATGCTTCATAAATGTTGGGCAGAGATGTGTGCCGGAGACCTGCTTAAATGCTTACAGATGAGGTGGCCCAACTCTGCCTGTTTAAACACTGCCATCAGAGGCATAAGCAAGCTGCCCTTCAAATTTACTGCTGCAAACCCTTTGAAGGCCTAAGGACAAGTAAACGTAGGAAAAGCTGTGCCAGCCAAGCCCAGATTGCTGCGGGGATGTGATCTGGGAGGGGGAAGGGATAGAGTGTGGCTGGGGGGGTGAAGCAAAGGGGAGGCAAAGCCCGAGGAGGGGAGAAGCACTATAAGCAGAGCAGTGACAGCACAGAGCAGGGGACAGAGCAGTGCTAAAAATACCTCTGCTCTCCTGCAAAATCGATGAGCAGCACTTCCCCTCCCCATGCCCGGCTGCAACCTCGGGGCTGCTGGGGAAAAATAACCCAACCGGGCTGTGAAAGGCTCAGCCTCACCTCGCTGCGAGGTCCGGGCACCCCCCTGTAGTCCCATCCATCCCCATGACCCCTTCCTGCAGGGAACCTGGCTGGGGTGTCAGGCTCCAGCTCTCCAGAGTACGTGGGGCTGGAAATCCAGAGGAGCACTTTGTGTTCCTGGGGATGCTCTGAGAAGCCTGTTTCCCAACCCCTCCCTGCACTTCCAGGCTGGCAGATGGCTTATTTCCCTGGTTTCTTGGTGGGAACTGAGGGGATTTCCACCCTCCCTGGAGGACAAGGGATATAAAGGTTATGGGAAGACCAGGACCACGAGCTGGGTGCAGCGCTGGAAGCCTGTGCATTAGCTGGAATGTGGGTGCAAGTGCTGCTTCTCTGGGTTCACCCCCCAGCTCTTCCTGCCCAGCCCCACATTGCTCCAGGCCAGGCAATTGCATTTTTTTTTTTTTGCCGAGGGATTAACATCAAGCAGAAGGTCTGTCAGGTCAGGGAGCTGAGCTACACAGTACCAGGACATTGGCCTTTCCTCCATCCCCGAGGGGATGAGAGCAGCCAGGAGCAAAGGCTGCAGCCCGGAGGCCTCCCAACATCTCACACAGACCGAGAGCAAAGCCTCAGGGCAGTGCTTTGTGCTCTGGTTAGCTTTGCTGCTGCTGCACCAGCGAGGCTGAGGGCTCCTGGCCTCCACACAGTTTCTAGTCCTCCTCTCCAGCCCTCAGTTTTCCACCACACCCCTTTATCCGCACCCCAGCAGTTCCACCCATCGCTTGAGAACACCTACTGTGTGGGATACCCATCACTTACCTGTCTACACAGCAGCACGCTCTGCACCCCAGAGCAGGGTGATCAGGCAAAAGAGAGCACCCCAGAGCAGGATCAGGCAAAAATAAACCTAGGAGAGAAGCCCCAGACAAGCTGAAGACCCCCAACCAAAACAAACCCCCCCTCCAAACCCTCTTGCTTTATACCCCCCAGCCCTGCCCCAGCTGGAGCCTTTCACTCATTGGTCCATGGATGGCAACAGGGACTAATCCCCAGAAGCTCATCAACTGGGAGCTGCTGGGTGGGGGTGACTCCCCAGTGCAGGTGCTGCTCACGCAGCTCTCCTCTGAGTGGCATTTCGGGGTGGGGAGAGCAGACCTGTGAACCCCATTGTTGGATATTGCTAGGATGGGGAGAGGGTCTTTTTGGACCTGGGCTCAGGCCGGATCCTGCTCCGGCAGGTGCTGGGCAGGCGCAGACAGCCCCAGTCCCAGCACAACACCCTGGCTGCCAAGCGTGAGCGGGGAGGAATGCGGGCACAGCCCTGGGCTGCCGAGATCCCCACCTCCACCCCGGGCTGCCTCCGAGCTCTCCCTTTGGACATCTTCCCTATTCACCACCCAAACTGGTTTGTGATTGTGTTGCCAGGACGGAAGCACCACCCCTGCCAAAACCCACGAGGGGTCAGAGGGGCTAGAGGAGAGGTTCCTGCATTAGCCCAAATGGCCACTTGTTTGGGTTTGGGGTTTTTTTTATTCTTCTCCCCACTCTCTGCTTGCTGGCCACCCCTGATTGCTGCCTCATGATTTATTTATCCCCCCCCCCCTCTCGTCAGCCTCCGTCGCTGCGGGCAGGAGGGAGGGGGCCCCGTTTGAATCTCAGCTGTAATTGCTCAGCTCAGATGCCTCCTTTGCTGCCACGGAAAATGTGCCCACTCAGCCGTATGCCTTTCCTGGCCACTTCCCCGCTCTAATGGGTGCCTATCAATAATTCAGAATAATGCAAAGGATGAGCCCAGGTTAATGGGAGCGGCACAAGCCAGCGGGTGACTCGGGGCTGTGCTGGCTCTGCTCGCTCGGCGGGGCAGCGGGAGGGCAGGGGCTACTTGCCCACCCCAGGGCAGAGCTGAGTCGGCGGCTCAGGGCGGGCAGCAGCGGAGAGGGTTCATCCCTGGGCTCCTGTGGTTCCAAGGATCAGCACGGGGAGAGGAGCAGGACACCCAGACGCGGGCAACGGGGTGCGGGGAGGTGTCGAGGGGTGGAGGTGTCGTGGCCGTGGCTGCTCAGGGTTTGCCGCAGTGGGAAAGCAGCCACTGAGAGGGACAGCGCTTCTACCCCTTGAACCCTGCCCATCACCATGGTCTCAGGGCTCTTCCTTGCCCTCTATGTTGAAAACAGCCACAAAATAAGCAGCAGAACAGCTCTGCCCTGAGCCTGTCCGTGGCTCAGTCTCTCCTTGGCCACCCAGAGAGGCTGGAGGCCACTGATGGTGGGAGTTGCTCTTGCCCACGATCATCTTTTGGAGACAGGCACCGGATTAAAGATCAGCACTTGGCCAGATTGCCTTCTTAAGGAGCAGGGCTAGCAGAGGAATGGCTGTTGAGTTCCCTGACACTTTCTCCACCAAGGTGGCTGGACTTTCCCCTGGCATTCCGGATGAGGGAAGACTGGGTGTTGCAGGATGCAGGGGGGGATCGATGGGAGGCAGCCGACGCAGGGACAGCAGCTGTGCCCTCCAGGATAGGAGCTGACCCGTCTTCCTGGGCTAAAAATATCTTCAAACACCTTTGGGAGTGAGAAGGGAGGGGATGCAGGGGTGGCTTGCCGGGCTGCGGGAGGAGGATTGATTTTCCCCGGCAGAGTCACTCCTGCGGAATGAAATTGGAGAGCAAGAAGCGCTGGGGTCAGAGGAGAGTCATCAAATAGTGTTGTAACCTCCTGTTCACATCACGCCTCGTGTTGGGCACACACGGCCAAGGAGGGGGGCACAGGGTGGTGATGCCCCGCGGGACCCCCCCAGGCAGGATGCTGAGGAGAAAGGGTTTGGGATACTGGGGAGCAATGATGGCTGTAAGATGCCCCCGGGGACCATCTGGAGGTTGAAAATGGGGCTGGTGCTTCTGTCGCTGTTTATACCGGGAGCAAAGAGATGCAGCAACACAAAATCAGTAAAGAGAGAGCCAGGAGAGGAAGAAGAAGAAGGAGCAACTTTATTAATTTATAACCCCATTTTATATACCCTAGCCCCATAGGGCAATTGGTCAGTGATCACCCATCTCCTAGGGT
>WTSP01006103.1:229308-257587 GCA_025331215.1 Actenoides lindsayi
CTTTCCAGCCTGTCCAGGTCACGCTGGATGGCAGCACAGCCTTCTGGTGTGTCAGCCACTCCTCCCAGTTTTGTATCGCCAGCAAACACTCTATCCCTTCATCCAGGTCATTGATGAACAGCACTGGACCCAGGACTGACCCTTGGGGAACACCACTGCCCACAGGCCTCCAACTAGACTCTGCTCCACTGACCACAACTCTCTGGTCCCTGTCCTTCAACCAGTTTCCAATCCATCTCACCACACAACTATCCAAGCCACACTTCTTAAGCTTGGCTGCGAGGATATCATGGGAAACAGTATCAAAAGCTTTGCTGAAGTCGAGATATACCACATCCACTGCCCTCCCCTCATCTATCCACCTAGTTGTGTCATCATAAAAGCCTATCAGATTAGTCAAGAATGACTTCCCTTTGTTGAATCCATGGTGACTACTTGTGATAAGACTCCTTTCCTCAATATGCTTTGAGACGGTGGCAAGAAGCTGTTACATCATCTTTCCAAAATGGAGGTGAGGCTGACAGGGCTATAGTTACCTGGGTCCTCCTTCTTGCCCTTTTTGAAGACTGGGAGGACATTGTCCTTCCTCCAGTCCTCAGGCACCTCTCCTGTTCTCCAGGACCTCTCAAAGATTATGGAGAGTGGCCAACAATGACCTCTGCCATTTCCCTCAGCACTTGCAGGTGCATCCCATCAGGGCCCATAGGCTTGTGGATGTTCAGTTTACTTAACTGCTCTCTAACCCAATCCTCAACTGATATGAAATATTCCTTCCTACAGACTTCCTGTGTGGTCTTACAGGACTGGAACCCTTGGGAGATGGCCTTAGCAGTAAAAACCGAGTCAAAGGTGGCATTCACTAACTCCGCCTTCTCTCTGTCCTCAGTCACCAGGGTATCCAATTCATTCAGCAGCGGGCCAACATTTCCTCTAGTCTTCCTTTTACCTCCAAAATACTTGAAAAAGCCTTTCTTGTTGTCCTCGACCTCCCTCGCCAGGTTTAGTTCTAAGGAGGCTTTAGCTTTTCTTGTTGCATCCCTGCATCCTCTGACAATCTCTTTGTACTCTTCCCGCATGGTCAGCTCCTCCTTCCATGTTCTATATACTTCCTTCTTCCACTTAAGTTTATTCATTAGCTCCCTGCCCAACCATGTAGGTCTCCTAGCTCTCTTACTTGATTTCTTACTCTTTGGGATGCTCTGATCTTGAGCCTGGAGGAAAAGGCGCTTGAATATTAGCCAGCTTTCGTTTGAATGGATCTTATATAGCACATGCCATTACATGAATACAACAACAAAAATTATTTTTATGGACTAAATTTAATAAAAAACAATGCCAGAAGCCTAGGTGTAGATTTTAGCAATTCCTCTCCAACTCACTGTATTTTTTTGGCCCAGATGTAAATGTAGGCTATCAGAACTGTGGTCAAGGCTGAGAATCTGTGAATCTTTCAGGATCCTGCCTATAGGCTGGTGACTCCTCCAATGTTAGCAACCATAGGGTAATAACCTATGAAGAGGGTGTCTCCCAAGATTCAGGAAATACAGTTTTCTATCCATGAGCAGATTATTTTTCACTGTCTCATTCAGTCTTCTTATTTCTACTAGAACTTAGTATCAAGAAAATGCAGTAATTTTTAAAAAAATTGTTTTCAGCTATCAAAAGAAATTCAGGTTGTGTTGAGGCAATTTTTTGGATTAAGTTACTGCTTTGCTGAATGTCTCATTTATCCAAACATAAAAGGAAGTTCTTTGGCCACTTGTATGTAACTTCATTTATTTGTAAACTAAGTTTGGAGACCTGACGAGGTACCTAAGTTTGGTATTGTGACTATGATATGTGATTGTTTGTACAGAAGGGCAAAATATTGTAGCCCAGGAGCCTGAATTACCCATTACTCCTCTGAATGTACACATCACAGTGATTCCATACCTCATCGAGAACTTGTTACAGTTGATGGTAGACATTGCACAAAATAGAGCTCTGACTTTCTTCAGCTCCATCAACTCTGTCTGCCTGACCACAGACAAAACCTGTCCTCCCCCTGTCAGTCCTGAGACATGTTGTGTCCAGCCTGTTCTTAAAAATCTCCAATGAAGTCCAAATCTCAGGCTATTCCAGAGCTTCATTATCTTTCCTATTAGGAAGGAGGGTTTTTATGATATCTAACCTACATGTCCCTTGCTATACTTTAAGCCTTCTCCTCTACACCCTGGACATAAAGAACAAATTGTTCTCTTCCTCTTCCTCTATCTTTTATGTATTTAAAGACTGTTATCATATAATTTCTCTGTCTGATTTTTTCTAGACTAAACAACCACCCTAGTTCAACCTCTCTTCATCAGTCATGTTCTCTGAACTTCTGATCGTCTTTGTTGGTCTCTTCTGGACATTATCCAACCAGTCCCATCCTTCTTGAACCATGGTGCCCAAAATTGGAGAGAAGAGATTACAGCAGAAAAATCACATCCCATATCATGCAGATGGTACTCCAGTTTATATATCCCAGTATGGTGTTTGCTTTTCTCATGGCAATCTTAACTCTTTTGACTTCTCTTCAGCTTACAATTCACAGTTACCCCAGATCCTTCTCTGCTGTCTATTTCACATCCCATATTTGTACATCTGATTGTTCTTGTCTAAGTATAGAACTGTGTATCTTGCATTTGTCCTTATTGAATTTCATCCTTTCCCTTTCCAAACCCCCGGATTATTTCTACATTTATATTTGATAATTCTGAAGTTCAAGACTGTCCTTTTTTGTTCTTGAGGCTCTTTTCAAATTTATGTCATCTGGTAATTTAATTAGCATATTTTCCATTCATTCTATCTAGGTGATTAATAAAAATCCTGAATAGTAACAGGTTCAGAGAGTATTACTGCAGAATCTTATTGTGTTCCTGCAATATGATGATGACCCAAACACAGCTTGCTGATACCTGAATTTGGACAGGAATCTACAGCTACACACTGATTCTCAGCATGCTGCAGCACCTGAAGTTCTTCCTGACACTGGTATGGATAGAAGGAAGCTCATAAGAGCTGAAGATCAAGCCATCAATACCATTGCCTATCAAGACATACATGCTCTATATTCATAGATCAATGAGTTTATTCTGTGTCATTGTACTTCATCTTTGCAATACAGTAATGCAACAGAATACAGACCACACACTGGTGCAGATGTTGTACATAAACTAAAATGCCATAAGTAAACCTTGATGAAAGTAAGGTAGCAGATCATTAACCTTTGGGGAGGACATAAACCAACTCCTGGTGTGTAAAGCACTTGTTCAGTATTTCCTGATGTACTCAGCCCTTGCTTTTTTCTCCTCTAGGTGGTCCAATTTCAGCAAACATACTTTTATTCACAACTATTTCTTGAATAGTTTAGAATTGTGCCTGTATCTTTCTATTTCATTGCCTTTCTGTACACCATTCTACTTTGCTGTAGTTGAGAAGGTTGCCTCCTCCCCCATTTACAGGGCATCTGGTCATAAACCTTTTCTGTCCCATTTGGGACATGAAGAGTGGTTCCTCGTAACATTATTTCAACTCTCAGTATGAGTCTTCACAAGCTAGACTTTTGTATTCATCACTGATTATGATACTGAGTGCTTTTCAGCTGTCATTTCAACTGTGAATGTTCTTGTCACACAATGCAGTCTAGGGACAGGTCTGGATATATGGTCCACCTGTTAAACAGGAAAACAAGATATAGGCGCTCAGAGAGTTGCTCACTGTCAACATGGCCCATGTGTGTGTTTCTATTCAGAGTAGCTTTTTCCTAAGTCCTGGAGAGACCCAAGACCCAGTTGTGTAAACACAAAAAGCTGAGACGCCTGGGAAATGAAGCCCTTTTGAATTCAAACACATCTTGATGAACTCCTGTTTTGTGGGATTTGACAAGCAAACTCTGAGTCAGGAACAGGGTAAGACATCACCTTACTCTTGTGTCTGTGGGTCCACTGATGAACAGTCTCCATGGCTTAGTCCCCAGGGCCAAAAGTCTTGTAATCTACCTTGATTTAAATTTTTCACTTTTCCTCCCACAACTCCTCCTTCTGGAAGTCACTTATCGTTACCTTGGGATTGTTGCCAAATTCCCTTCTGGCATCACTTCTCTCCCTCTTTTCTGCAATCTTTGCTCATAACATACCTTAATCACTTCCCATGTCAACTACTGCAAAGCTCTGTTTTTATAGCTCTTGTAAATACTTACAGGATTTATATATATTTCCTCTCCAAACTTCAAGGGATGCAGATCATTTCTTAGAACTGAAGAGGTGGAAAGGAGGGCAGCCTGAATTCAGATTTCCGCATGACTCAGGCATGGCAAAGCTTCCTGCAAACTGAGACGAGATTGGCTCTTGTATTAGCATGTAAAAAAGGATGGTTTGGAGCCCTGGCTTTGTGTTACCTCCCCACTCCCAAATATCTCATTCTACTTAATGATCAATCTTTTCCCAAAGCATAAATCATTCAGGTTATCCAGAAACCTGGCTTTACTTCTTTCTTTTCTTGTAAGTTTGAACATTCTGGTGATAATTTTCACCACAGGTCAAAACTGATCAGCTAGATTTCTTAGTGACATCTTCTGATATTTTTCATCATATATGGGATACAGGTTAAAGTCTCAGGATAATGGGAAAGGTATTTGTTTTCTTCTGGTTTGAAAAACAGAACTGTGTTTTATTTTTCTCCATCTTTGGGCTTTATATCAGCTGTCTGTTAAGTGTTTCAAGAGTACTTGTCCTGTCTCAGCACAGTAAACTCACAAGCTAATTCCTATAATGCTGGTGATACAAAGCAGTCAGGCCAGCCAAGACATTTGTGCTTCAATGTTCCAAATACACTCTTGACTGCCTTCAAGCAACAATAATTTTATAGGGTTTTCCTTCCTGAAAAATTGTTCAGTGATGACCTAGAAGTGAAAAGTTCGCTGTCTCATTACCATTTCCATCCAATTCCATGTTAAAAGCTGGCTTTGACTAAGCCAAGACTCAAATATAAGAACTATAAGGCCCTGATTAAGAAAGCACTTAATCACTTTCTGTACTTTGAGTTGGACAGATGCTTTCCCCTGTCAAGGACCATATCAGTAGCTAAGGGAGGACTGGGGAAAGGAGCTTGGCTTAAAGCCTATGAGACTTCACAACCTAGAGATACAGCTGCAGGACTTTACTAAAAGTACTGATATTCTAGGACTATCAGCTGTCTCTCATTTTGCTCAGGACTTTCCAGGATACTTGCTCACTAAAGCTCAGTGGCTTGGGTTGCATCTGAAAACAGAAGCCACAGAAAGCCCTGGGAATTGTTCTGGGAGCACCTACATTTCATGGAAAACAGAGAGTGGCCCAGAACAACTTCTGCTTAGATTAGATTGCCCTTACTAAAAATAGGAAGCCCTTTAGTCCTCCATCTCTCTTGATAAAGCTTTATTTTGAAGAGTGTGTTTTGTTTGACCTTGAGGGTTTTTTTAAAAAGCAATGAAAGAAAGAAAAAGAAGGAGCAAAAAAGCCTCCTTGACAAAATTCCAAGTAACACTGAAGATAAATCTGTGCTGTGGTTAGTTGGGATTCAGTGGGTGAGAGGTTTTATACAGTCTCACAATGTCCCATCTGCATTGTTCAAGCCATTATTTCTTGGCTCCAAAGGGATGTCGAGCAACACTTCATCCAGAATGTGTCTAGTTCTGGTCCACAAGGTATCCCCTCTCCCTTCTCTGGCTTACCAATGTATTTTCCCTGTTTTTCCTAACCCCCACAGCTATGGCCAAGAATCACACCAGTGAAAATATTCATCAGCACCTTCAGATAGCAGTAATTTGATTTACTGGCTCTAGCACCATCCCATCGGGCTATAGGCAGTACTGTCCTTTGTAAAGACTAAAGTTCTCTCAATATACCATCAGCCAAAACAACCCAAATAGTCAGAGTCCACATCCCTCTTGGGGTGACAGGAAACAGATCTTCATTCTTAATCTAAAAGGAAGACTTGTTGGACCAGAGCACACTGTCATAAGTGTGTACCGTAAACTCAGACTATCATTTATAAAGTGTGAATTTTATTTCATGTGTGAAGAAACCTTCTGAGACAAAATTTGTGATGGAGCCTGAAGAAGTTGTTGCAGATAACTTTCATCTAGAAAAATCACATGAACAGCACAAATCGTACCTATCTTTGAAAGGTAAACAACCCAATCAGAAAATACATCTCTAGCTGCAAAAATAATTCCAGTCACTGTTGACAGCTGCTTATTAAACAATGGAAAATGTGCACAGACACAGCAACAGAAGCACGGGGTTAACATGTAGTTTCAGAACCAGCAGGCAAGAAGGATGTGAGTGAACCTTGCATGACCTTGTGAAAAACAGACTCTCTGGTGACTCCAGGACTCCAGCTAGTGCTGTTTGTCAATGCAAAGCTGGTGTAAGCCACACAACACAATTTACCTTCCATCCCAGGAGGATGTTAGTTTCCACTCACTCTGCTCAGTACTATCTGGGTCCCCATTGCTAGCACATTCAGGGTCCAGGAAAACCGTGCAGATGTTTTCAGGGACATAGCAAAAGCCCTCTCTCTCTGCCAAGACTCACACTGAGCTTTCTGCAGGAGCAAATGTATCTGTTGCTTCTAAAGCAATGTGGTTTTGGAGCAGCTCTAATTTAGTCTGAAGTAAAGACATAAAATCCTCCTGACCTAGTTGTTGTATTCTCCTTGTCCTAAACAATTCTGACAGTAAAACGACTTATTATTTGTCTCTAAACTTGGAATCTCAACCTGAGACAATCACCCTCTATAGTCACTTTCACTCCTGAATATAGTTTTGAAAAGTTATTCTTCTTCTTTTCCAATCTAGAAATGCCCAGACTCTTCTCATTACTATTTAATATCTTAACTCTCAGGCTATTATAATTAAAAATAAATAACTTCAGTTTTCCAGACTTGTTGGCAGAAAGTCTTTTGCCACATACACACATCCTGGGACTTCAAATTTCTGACTCCAGACCACAACCAGTTGAATTTGATAGTCAAACTGACATTTATGTGTCACACTTTGAGGGGCATAAGAAGTCCTTCAAGTGGAAAAGCTATTGAGGATTCTTAGAGATGTCGTGGGTTTTGTAGTTCAAATTTGCACAGCACACATATATGTCTGTGCATTCTGGCAGCTTTCCATCAGGTCTGTGATATGGTATAGGTTCTTTGAGTGAAATTCATGACTCTTCTAATGCTTCTTTTAACAATCTAGAGCAAATCACCTTAACAAAACAATGAAAAGCCAATACAGCACCTCCCAGGATGATACCTACTTTCTGGTCATTAGTAATGGCAGTCACCTATGAAGGTGGGAAAAGGTGAAAAAAATCCTTCTGTACTCACCTGTGAGTATCAGCCACTGCAGCAGCGAACAACTGCCAGTAAAGAGCACAGTACATGAACAGATATTTCTCCAGAGATGGAGGCAGAGGTTTGAGTTCTAAGTTCTGGGATCCAAAGGCAATGGATATCTGTTTTGCCACACTTGTACTAGGATCAGATCAGCCTGTCCTGACTATTTTTTTTAAGTGTCATAGTGTTGTTCATTTCCATGCATGTGTCCATGTTCAACTCCACTCTCATTCTTCATCTATGTAATTGCACTATGTTCTACATGGTCTAGAAAAAACACTATCCTGTATTGGATTCAACAGGGGCCCAAGTGACAATCTTTCTAATAAATTTTGCTAAATAAGTCATCAAGTTTCAGTTTAAAATTACCTTCAGCATTCACATGGAGATTCACCAGCCTTGGAAACCACTATGTCATTCTGGTGTCTTCTATTTTTTCCTTTGTCAATGGTGATTTCCGTCTGAACTCATGCTTTTCCTTTCTTTGGTACAGATTTGTTCAGTTCCATCATAGAGACAGACTTAGTGCAGAGAACTCTAATCCATGATTTCTTATAGACATAGTGCAGAATCAGATCAAATATTACACTTGGATCTGCTGTTATTCATGGAGCTGTAAAAAGGGTAAAGAAAAGTCACCAAAACCTACCATCATGAGTTTCTACATCATGGTGATATGTATCATGCATGGATCCTGATACTTACCAACAAGGAGAAAAGGGTTGTTTTAATGTTGACTTTTCCAACCATTCATCAGTCTTCCAGCACTAACTTCACCTGAAGAATTTGACTATCATGGTAGATCCTCTTCTCTGTTTTGTGAAGAACTGCCATAGAGCAGAAAAGAAAGGGTTAAATAATTTGCCTATGTGCAAAGTCAGGAATACTGTGCAGACATGTAGAAAATACCTGACTAATAATTTACTGTGTATTTATAGCTCAAAACAGTTATAATAGAAACAATTCCTGTAGCAGCTTTTGCTTTAAAGGGAGCCTGCACTCTGCAAACAGCTCATTGAACAGCTCATCTTAGTTACTCATTATGGAATGTGCCATCCTTAAAAGAAAGGAATTTCCTAGGCTTTGCAACAGGCAGGTGTACAAAGCCTATTTACCAAATTGAGGAAGACAATTCTGCAGCAAGGTTTTTAGTTGTTTTGGGTAATAACTTGGTATGGACAAGAATAGTGCTTAAGGTTAAAAAAGATAATTATAATAAAGAAATCCTTCCATGTCTATATGCTATTGCACTCATCACTATAATATGCAGAGGCCACATTACCTACATAGCTCATCTCTTGGCTCTATTGAGAGATCAAACTTGTCTTTATCTTCCAAAAACATCAGTTAACTCTTTTCTTGTGCATCTCTGAATCATAGAAACATAGAATAGTTTCAGCTGGAAGAGACCTTCAAGATCATCAAGTCCAACCTTATTCCTAGCCATATCAAAACCCACTAAACCATGTCCCTAAGCACAACATCTAACCGCCTCTTAAACACTTCCACGGATGGTGACTCCACCACCTCCCTGGGCAGGCCATTTCAATGTCTGACAACCCTTTCTGTAAAGAAAGGCTTCCTAATATCCAGCTTGAACCTCCCCTGGTTCAACTTCAGGCCATTTCCTCTTGTTCTATCACTTGTCACCAGGGAGAACAGACTAACTCCCACCTCACTACAACTTCCTTTCAGGTAGTTTTAGAGGGCAATAAGGTCTCCCCTCAGCCTTCTCTTCTCAAGTCTAAATAGCCCCAGATCCCTCAGCCTCTCCTCATAAGAGACATGCTCCAAACCCTCACTCAGTACCTGAGTTTGTCCCGCACAGTAATGGCATGTGATCTTTACAGAATTTGGATCAGTTTTTGTCTTGAACTTGAACTTCTCTGAAGATCAGCAGGCTTTAGATTTGTTTGGTTTCATTACAAAGAGAAGTTCAACATTTGATGTTCTCATCCTGACTCCATCCCAGTCCCTCTTTCTGACCTGCACATGTCTAAACAACAACTCAGGCTCCTGTTTGGGTCTTAGTCCAACACCAACCTTACTGCAGAGGCATGTGGGAGGACACTCAGGGAACAAGACACAATGTGTCAAACATTTCAGCAGCCCAATCCAGAGTAGCAAAAAGGCAAAGAAAGAGTAGCCAATCTGAAGAGTGGTAATGGTGAAAGAGAAATTACCAAAGGTGGAAGAAGCGTTATGAAGAATAGTTCAGGTGGATTTGAACCTTTTTTGTTATTTATTTGCAGATAAACAACTGCACATGAGTGTGGACCCAAGGTGAAATTCTAACTTCCTCAGATGCACAAAATACCACAAGGTTTAACATTTTTCTAAGAACCATCAACTGAAAGAGTGCTCATTCCATCGCACAAAAATAAACAACAGAGATGAGCAGTAATGGTTAGAGAGGAATAGACATTTCACTCATTATCCTCCACATCTGCAAGTCGCACTGTGCATGGCCTGTACCCATCTCTTCACACAGCACTTCTCTATTGAAAATGTGCTTTAGTCGCTAACCTTAAAATATAGTGTTATGTTCCTCCCTTCCCTTGACAGAACCTTGTTTGTTTTAGAAGAGAAGGGGCCAATGTCCTAACTCAGGGCTGGATTCAGGGTGGGTGTGACGGGACTGGAGGGTGTCACCAGAGTAGCATGTAGGTGTGGGGATGTATCTCATAGCTGCCTGGATTCAAGTCAATGTAAAATGTCTTCAGATTGTGAACTGTGAAATCTGATCTGGTCTTCTAAGCAGTAGTTCTGTGTTCAGCTTGGTAGAGAGAGCCATGCAGAGATCCTGCTCTTCTCTAAAAATTGCTACTTTGCCTGCTAGTAAATATTCATCATAATTACAATTTCTAGTAGAGACAGGGGACACTGCAAATATTGTTTCACTACATCTGTAGAGCAGTATGAGATCCAGGATAGCAGGTGTGTGAGCAAGATAACAAACCCACAAGGAAAGCACATATGAGGCCAAGCTGCCCCTTACAAAGCTTGCACAGCATATCTGAGAAGCAGAGCAAAGGTACTTTTGGAATGGTGTCTTTGGGAAACTTGCCCAGCTCTTGACTACACAACTTTAACTGTACATCAAGTTCACTCAAAATACGTTACTGGGTGCAAGAAAAAGAACCCCAACCAACAACAACAAAACCCAGGCTAAATCCCCCAGAAGGAGTGGATGGAAATTTAGAAACTAAATTCTTTTCACTCTTAAAGAAGGTGCCATATTTTTCTCTTTGGAACCTCTCCCCTGGCTTTTGGGAGGTAGTGGGAATATTCTCCAACACTTTAGATCCTTCTCTCATATTGTAGAATCTGTCACTGAGATGAGCTTTGACAAGTAGAAATATAGGTAGCAGAAAAGATCAAGCCTTTGACCTTTCCTGAAAAGGCTGAATTCTGAAGACAGTTTCACAAGGTGCCTTCAATGATCTCATTGCACTGGTTCCATCTTATCTCTGTTTTATTTAGCAGGGTAAAACTTTGCCTTTCATTGATTCCTTTCTCATTCCAAAGAAAAATGCTTCCTTTCAGAGACAGGAAAACATACAGTCCCTTCTGCTTAGACCTTCCTCTTCTATTCCAGTGGCATGTACTCCTGCAGTAGTCTGGAGGGCCTTGGTTCTTCCAAGAGCATATTTAAAGCATGCATCTGAATTGCCATAGTACCTCAGACTGAAGTACACCCCAGGAACCACCCAACTGTATCAAGGTCCACTTTATCTCCTTTAGAGCGGAGACAGCATCTGCTCCCAACAAACAGCATCACTTTGCACAGAAGTAGGACTACTTGGCCAAGAAATCCTTGACCTCTTGCACCTAGCTTTTTAGTCCAGATGTTAATCTAAATGGGTGCAAAGTAGTGATAGATGCTTTAGAAACTGACATGTACACATTCAAAAACAACCAGCAAAACCTACAGTTTACAGCTAGTTTGCTCTCAAAGAGCTGTGGAACTGGGAGAAGTGAGGGTATCTAGAGAGTAGACAATGTATTCCCTTCTTTGCACTGTTGTTGAGGAGGCACCAGGTGACAATTACTCCTGTAACACAGGAACTGGTCACTTCTCCCTATTCATAGTTATCAGGAAAGAACTCAGCTCTGTGGAGCTATACAGGCAGATGGTCATGGGTCTGGTGAACATAGCCATGGTGTGTCATTCAGTGTC
Source organism: Actenoides lindsayi (assembly GCA_025331215.1). Taxonomy (NCBI): domain Eukaryota; kingdom Metazoa; phylum Chordata; class Aves; order Coraciiformes; family Alcedinidae; genus Actenoides; species Actenoides lindsayi. Next base: position 240,884 of record WTSP01006103.1, read on the forward strand.
TGCTGAGTTTTCCAGCCCCTGCACTGCAAGTTGTTGGGCTTTTTTTCTACTTGTTTTAAGAAAGGCTTGGGCATCTGCTTACTGAGAACAACAGATCCACAAGATACTCCAGGCCCATCTGTAACTAGGGAACCATGGTATTGAAAACAGTTTCCTGAATCAGAAAGATGCAGAAAAGAGAGGGAGATAGGCAACATGATCTTCTGAGATTCTTCACAGCAGCCTTCAAGCAGCACCTCTGCTGTTATCACTAAGTAGTCATTGTTAGCAGGACATAAATGCAATATGTAGCAGGCTCAGCCCATGAGAACGGCCAATGATTGGGATGTGCTCTGCATCTGACTATTCTGGAACAAGACACAACCACTCAGGGCTTAAAACACCTTTTATTTGCTTCTCATGGGATCACTTTCCTCTGGTCCAGCCTTGCTCAGTGCCCTCCTTCTGTTATTTCTGTCCTTTTGGTTTCACAGTTGCTGTTATATTCATGTAATTCATAAATATAGACCAGCAATGATCACAAGGTCACATTTCCAGTCTCCACCGTAGCATCATAACCTATTTTCCTTTGTGAACAGATCAGCTTGAGGTGCTTCAAAACCACAGAAAGGGACAAACTAAGAGATGAGCTTGCTGTATCCCTGGCTGTTTGGCTTGCAGCCTTGTGAGAGCCAGAGGGGGAGGAGTTCAAACCAGGGCAGGCTTTTTTTTTTTTTCCTTCTTTCCTGTACTTTTAAAGCACTAACAGAACCTACAACCTCAAGATCAAGGAACAGTCACCCATGCTATAGTGCTGTGTCTTCTAATGTCCCCACTAGAGTGTTTCACTGCTCTAAAGGCATGCAGAATGTGAGAAAATTAATAAAAACTCCAACTTCACTTCTGCAAAGGAAAATAGGCAGTGATAAAATTTTAAAATTGGAAATGCACTTTTTCTAATTCAAAACACTCTGTGATTTGCACACCTGCTACATACTCTTAAAGACAGGTTTATGTGTAGAGCTGTGCACTAGTGAACCTTACTGCACCATCTTGAACCTGTTTCTAAAACCTCATCTGCATATGAGGTTGCTATTCTAACTGTCAAGTAAAGGTGAATAAAGACACTGTTAAGCAATTACTGAAGCCCAAAGGCAAGATGAATGTTTCAGACCAAGCATCTAGAGCACTCTTAGAAAGTTGTGACACCAAAACCAGTCACCCATAATAGATGCCTAAGGGTGGCATTCAGGAGGCCATCTGTCTCTTACAGAAGGCTCCTGCTAGTAGTTTCTGCTCTGCATCAAACCCCAGCAACTGTGACACTGTAGGAGGAGACTTTTGAAAGAGTTAAGTGAGGCAGGAAATGTGTAAGATTTAGAGTGGGAAAGGAATTACAAAAAGATTAATTACAAGTTCTCCCTACCCATTGGACCCAGCCCAACAGTCTGCTTCTTCCTCAGAACATTTTGTCCAGAATTTGGGGTAAAAAAGGAGTGTTGATAATGTCTTTGTGGATAAACTTTTACTGTTACAGGCTACAGTGACTCTTTATTGGCAGTCTCTGAAACAAGATTTCACTCTATTATTACTCACCTCTTTGCAAAACTTGCTGTTGCCTCAAGTCTTTGGCAGAAGATATGAAAGATACTCTACAAAATAAAGCAGGAGGGGGTTCTCACTGCTACTAGAGAGAGGTTGCCTCTAGCTCAACATTAGCTTTTATAATGTGCTTTAGATGAGGTATATCACCCTTCTGGCAACACCTCCAGGCCTGATTTTCTCCTTTGTCCTCAAGTGGACCTGGGATAGGGGTTCCTCAGGGAAGAGTTCTCATACTTTCCAGCAGAAAAACTGTCTCCATGCTGTGACCCCACATTCGTTTGGATATTTTAGGTTCAATCCAAAGTAAGCCTGTACTCTCAAGTTTGGTAACCCATGATGCATGGATGTCACCTGTGCTGTTGCTGAATTACTCCATTGAACCATGACTGGTTTTTAATGCATTTTTTTCAGGATGGTTTTTTACTGTTTTTACAATACAAAGAGAAAGGCACAAAATGTGTGAGTGTGAACCATGACCTTCTATGGGGCATAGATGGTGGCACATAAAGCTCAGACTAGAGCTGAGCATAGAAGTATCCATCTTATCTGAAGCACAAAGAGTGGGTGCTAATGCACAGGTACTTCAACAGGATAACTAAAACTTCTATCTTTAGAGCCTTTTCTAAAAGCTAGTTTTGTGCTGAAAAAGCAGAACTGGGAGTAAAGATTTTAGGATACTGATTTTTGCTTTACATCTGCCTTTCAGTCTTTGAAATCTTAAATTATCTTGTCCCTTCACCTGTAATATGTGACAATATCAACAAGTGCATTGATTTAACCCTGACAGATCATCAAAAGTCTGTCTCCTTTGTATCACCAACCAGTACATCTCACAAGAATTTCTTAAATACAGTCCAAATATTTTGGTTAGGTCAACTGTTTCGCATGTTAAAAATAATGGGTGCTCTAGGAAGAAAACACAGTCCAAAAGTTTGTCCACAGTGTGCAGCTCTGTGATGTGCATAGATGAAGCAGGCTATTATATAATGACTCTGCTTGAGACGTATACCTAATGCCAAAAATACAAAACCCTGCAGAGCTTCTGCTGGTGGAAATTAATGAAAAACTACCATCCTTTGCTCCATGTCTGGGGATCACTGAAACCCTAACCAAAGATTTCCCACTTGACACTTTCCTTTTCCTCTCCAGTCCCTCATTCCTTCCCTGCTCTACAGGCAAGGATGAGCCTCCTTGTCCCAGAGTGTCAAGTTCCCATATGTTTCCCTATCAAAATCTTTCTGGCACCAACACAAGCTTTGTGGGATTTGCAAAAACCTCCTAACACCAAGACAAACCAATGACAAACTCCCATCTCAGCCCAATACAGACAATACCAGTCTACAGCATAAAAGCTTCCATTCCTAAACCAGGACTAAATGTATCTGAACTTCTCTGAGTATCTTGTCATCTGCTGTCCAATTTTTGAACTGGAAACTAAGGTCACAGACTGCCTTAAGCATCGTGTCTTTTGGATCATATTGCACATGCTTAACAAATACTAATAAAAATCAGCAACCTGATTAATTAGGCAGCCTTGAACTCTTTGGGCATGAGGACACTAGAATATCTCACTTTCTGATTTGTTCAGCAACATGATGCAATAAATATTTGTAAAACTCTAAAAACAGGATTATTTTTTTTTAACTTATGAAATAGAATAATTTCAGGTTTTGCTTATTTCAGAGTTATATAGTTTCATTAGATATGTCCAAGATGGAATATGAATGGCTTGTATGTTCACCCAGACAGACTGTTGACTCATGTCACCAGGTTCCTCAAACTTATAAATAACATCTCCACAGTGCTGTATTGCCTTATTGGTCTTAAGACATAAGCTTGGACAGCTGGAGCCATATACACAATCATTTATACCACAGCCTGTCTTCCACAGGCTCAGATGTACAGCATTAACACCCCAGACTAGTAACACCCCAGGCTGGTCCCAAATCAACACAGGACCACATCCAGGAACCATAATGTTATGTGTACCTTCTGCTGTAAAGCCTCTGTCATGAGCAGGACAGAGAGCTGAGACACCTCCAAAGCCTTGGACATATATTTCTCAGTAGTCTTTCTGCACCTAGTCTCTGAGGATCTTATGACATTTGATGCATCAAGATGCTCAACACCTGTTTTGACACAAGTCAGCAAGTAATGCCCCACTTTCCCAGGACGGAGAATGAACTAACAAAGAAGGAGTCCACACACAGTCACCTTGAATAGATTTCAGATCTTCAGCACCTGGTACTGATTCAAAAACTGTTGTTCTTGCAATACTCACTTTTTGCCCCATGTCTAACCAATGCTTCTGGCTAACTTCCTGGACTAACCCTACCTATGATTGCAAGACTTTGGATGTAAGAGCTAGCAGGTAGATAGTAAGTCCTTCCCTGAAGGGTTCTAATGATGACTCTCTGGACATTTTTCAAATTTCACTTACTCTCACACAGGCCAAGTCCCTCACAAATGGCTTGTTACTGATTTTACCATTTTCTTGTCCACACAGATCAAGTGGGGTAAGCATTGAAACTGGCTGATGAAGGGAAACAAACAGACCATGCTTTTCTGATGACACTACTAGATTGCTTCTTTTCTGAAGTTCTCTGCTGAGAGGAGATGATGATTATTAGATGTTCTTGTTTGTACAAATATGGTTTTTGAACAGTCTTTGCAGAAAAGCTACAGACTGTATCAGGTGCAAAGAAATCTGTGGTATTGAAGATTTTTTCTGATGTGTGGAAAGGGGATTTGTAGCACCTGTCTCATCAGTTTGAGAGCTGTAAAGGAAAATGTTACTCCTTTTGATATTGTTAAATTGCCTCAAAATTGAATCCGTAGGACTAGATTGGAAAGACCTTTCCCTCATTTTTCCTGATCTTTAGGGAAAAAGTAGTCTAAGCAATCTACCTCAAATTCTCCATGGGATCCAGTGCATTTTGGGGTGGAATTCTTTGGATTATTTAGTTCTGTACCTTGCCAGTCTCTCTCACAGCTGGAAAAAAAAAACAACAAACCAACTATAAAAGCTACTGCTTCTTTACCTTTAGGCCAAGTCTTAAAGTGTTAAAGCACAACTCCTAGTAACATGGATTACAGTAAAATCTGAGTTTCTTTAGTTCACTTTCACTAACAGTTTATAACACTGGGACCCAAAAGGTTGTTTTGCAAACTTAAAGAGGAACAAGTGTCCAGTAAACTTTTTAATACCATGTGAAATTTGAAAACCTTAGCAGCAGAGGCTTAGTAGTAGTGTCTCACAATGCTTGGGCATTTAATGAGTTGCATTTTATGAGTCTGTTTTTCTTGGGGGTGATAAAAGGATATACGAAAGGGTCAAAGTTATGAGACTGTAGTACAATGTATCTTGCCAGGGTTACATACAAGGTATCTAGCACTTTCCCAAGGGAAGGATGGGTTAGGTCTGCAGCCATGGAGTATTCTGTGTGATTTTTAAGGCCTTTTAATAACAGAGGCTACTGTAGACCTTTTTCTTTTTTTTTTTTTTTTTTTTTTTTGTGAAGTGGAGGTGGAGGGAAAGCAGAGACAGACATTGGCAGGAATCTGCAACCTGTATGGTTCAGTGCACAAATGCAATCCCAATGCAAGTTGCGAGTGCCTGGCTCTGATGATGTGGTCCCCACTCCTTTTATTTCATGACCTTTAGTTTTCATATTTTTCCCATCAAGGGTAAACATGTGAAATGAGACCAAAACTTGTATAGCTGTTTTGTAGGCTGCCATATGAACTTCCAGTTAGCTAATTGTTGTCTGTTCTTGATATCATTGCAGTTACCACAGCGCTATCTCTGATCTGGAGACCTCATCTATAGGCAGCTGAAGCAGAAGTGTCCCAGAAATCCCAGGCAGGCAGCTGGTTTCCTGGGTCAGTTTAGAACAGTCCCTACTGAAGGAAAAATCCTGCAGAGCTAATTTTTTTCTTACCTATGAACTCTCCTCTCAAAGCTTTCTTGATATTGCATTTCCTCAGACAGATGTTTCCAAAATGCAGCTGAGAGGTACAAGTAAGGAACACAACAACATGCTTTTCATGTACCTCTTGCCTATGGGATATGCTTCTATAATATCTGAGAAGCTTTTGATCCCTTTTTGTTGTCCTTCACTCTTGGGAAGGAAGAAACTCACCATTTTCTGTATTACTCAGTAAATCAAATGTGCTTTCAATGTCTTTATTATTAAATGAAAGTCTTGGAAGGAACTAGAATGTGGATATATGGCAAGCTGTGCAAATAGCAGCTATGGATGGACATCCCAGACATCCTTTTCCTCCTGTCAGTGGCCCACACCAGTTGCACAACCGCATACTGAAATGTATATCTGGGCCCACATATTAGCTGTGCTATTGCTATGCCCAATGGCTTTAGATGTGCACTGAATAAACATCCATTACAGAGTTAAACTTACGGACTACTGACTCCTGGCACCAGCCCCATGGATTCATCGGTAGTGGAGAACATGTAGGTGCATTTGAGCAGTGGCCCTTTGCTCTTTGAGGAATAATCCTCACTGCTCTTGACCTCAGCTGTGTCTTGTCAAGTGGCAGACACTACAAGAGGGCCTCCCAGCTACCAGCGGGAGGGTGATGACTAAATGAACCATCTCTCTTTTTCCAGGATCAGTCCCTCCTCACGAGTGATGAATTCACTGTGCTGGAGCTGCTGCCTCCAGCATTCTCTGACCCTCCGACTGGAAGCAGCTGGGCTTTGCCAAACCCCAGATTCATGTGGTTTGGCACCCTCTGTGCATCAGGAGTAGGAGCTCCATCCAACACATACTGCTGTGTGCAAGTCAAGTAACAGTCACAGTGAGGACTAGGCCAGAAGCTGGCCCACAAGCTCCTCTTTAAGCCTCAGGAGGTGGGTTAGTAGCCGCAGGGACAGGGTGACGGGAATGCTGTGTCCTGGGAGAAATAACAAGCCAAACATTTGTCTGAAAAGGAAGGGAGGCAGCGGAAGTTATACAAGCTGCAAGGGAGGTAAGGAAGAGGCCAATAGAACAAATAGAATGTATTTTAAATACTAATTTCTGCTAAAACATGTCCCCTCCCCCTTCCCCTCTTTGTAGCCCTGGTTTTCAAGACTGGAATGACAACCGCTGTGCCTGCTATTAAGAAGACAGTGCACAGGTTTTTCTTCAGACCTCAGCATGACCCAGAGGCAAACATGCACGGGAACACAGAGACAGAGGGCTGGGGGGGACAGATGGCCACTTAAATTGTCCTTCTAAGCCACTTTTTCCAAGATGTGGTGGAAAGATTTATTTTTCTTGTCATTGCTATCATCCTTTACAAGAAGTCTGTTTATGTTCATGAAACATCTTCTGTTCAGCCTAAGGATGCAAGGAAGGATAACATTGGCTGGGGGTTGGTCCCCAGGGATTTAGCCACAACATGGCCCAAACAGCTTCCAAGGATCCTGCAACCTTTCTGCAAACCATAAACCACTCTCAAATGCCCAGGCAACTGAGGCATGTGGGGTGGGGGAGGGCCAGTGCCAAGGGAAAGAGGTAAGAGTGAGAAAAAGTGAATTGCAGCACTCACACCCTGCAAGCAAGCTAAGTCTTTCTCAGCAGCAGAAAGAGCCCGCCTTTGCCTTCACCCTGGCCCAGCGAGGCTACGGGAGGCACAGCCAGCTTGTTTCCTGTAAACAGGCTGCTGTTTCCAAAGTTTTGGCAATAAGACAAGCCACTGAAACACAAGCAAGTCCAAGATTGAAACAGGTGCCACTGTTGGTGATGGGCTGAAAGGCTTCACTTCTCCTCATCCTTCTCCAGTGTCCCCGTTCTCCCATGTTCTCTCACCTTTGCCATCTGCTTTAGATATCCTCCTTTCTTTTCCCTTCTCACCTACTCCCTTCCCAGATCTCAGCACAAGGGGCACCTTTGCAGATGCACCTCTATGGTAAAATCATGGGCATTGTCTATCCTTTGCAAGCTTCATGGGATGTCCCTGGACCCAAGTCAACATTCAGGACCTCTGTGATGTGATATCTAAACCTGAATTATCCAGTGTCAAGGTGTAGGAAAAAATAAAATAGGCTCAGGCTCTTGGCTGCCTGCAATGCATGGGCATTTTCTTTTGTGGGTTAAATTCACTGATTATTGAATTTTAACCTTGTTCTGTACATACATGTTGTAAAGAAGAGGCAGGTCCTCCTTTCTTGCTTAGAAACCAGAACATGTGTGAGAAATGAACACATACACACACACACACCCTCCAACAAAAAAACCCCAAACCAAAACCAAAACAAATAAAAAAACACAAAACAAAACACAAAACAAAACACACACACACACAAAAGAAACAAACCCCAACCCAACCAGACACATAGGATTATTTGTTCTGATTCTGTTGATTACAACCCGTATTTCTTTTGTGAATCTAAATTCTGCTCTTGACTGTCAGTGGCTAGCAATTTTTGAATAATGCTTTCCCTCCCTGTACTAGATAGGCCTCCAAGGTCATGAAGAAGTATGTGTCATCTTCAGAGACCCTGGGTCCATACTTCCTTTCTCTGGCCTCTATGTTCCCTGTTTTCTGTTGCTGAAGAGAATTAAGAAGGGCTCTGTCACCATGGCAATGCAGACCTGTACCAGTTTTGGAAAATGTATAAGCACCTACAACTAAACCTTTCCAAGTCAAAGCCTCCCATAGTAACCTCAGTTCTCTCCCATTGATGACAGGTATTGGGTGTGAAAGACATTTCAGTTTGACTACGGTAGAAAAAAACCTGATCAGAGCACGGCCAAAAGGCCCTCCTGTGGGCAAACTGAGTAGTGGTCAGTGAGGAGCAACCAAAACACATCCTGACTCAGAAGAGGCCAAGACACAAAATCCTTAGGTGTGGGTGGATCACTTCAAGGTGCAGTTATTTTAAGATCAAGCCTGAAACCTGAAAATCAGAGCTGGAAAGTGCAGCCTTGAAAAATGAGGTCTGTGAAAAAATCAAAAGGTTCAGTGCCAGCCTGTCATCAGGGGCCAATGACACCCAAAAGGGTGCAAAACTTTCCCTGAGAGTTGTGGATTACCATTCCTAGAAAGGAAAGAGTGAGGAAAGAGATGCAGAAACACTTGGAAACCTTCAAAAAAGACCTGAGTAACGTAAAAGATAGTGAGGGGGTCACTTCTTTCTCTGCTTGAGGAAAGAGTATAGCCAGGCTGGGTTTCTCCACATCTTAACCCATTTCTTCTACTCTTGCTTCAGAAGGACCTCTAGAGAAAACTATTTCTTTCCTTCCTTCCCATCTTATCACTTGACATAGATTTGAGGCCTACCCTCAACCTTGTCTGACCTTTGTTTGATATGATGCCTCTTATCATGATGCAAAATGATGCCTTGGAGGTCTTCCACCTAGCTCTTTGCTTTACCTTTCAGCAGGGATTACACAGGACACCACAGTTTGAGCTGGCATTTGCACTGAGCACAGTAAATTGTAAGTGCCCCTTAATGTGTTTTCTTTTAATGAAGAGACTAGGGCTTATTGTCCCAGAGGATTTCAGGGCTCTCATTGAATGAGGAGCTCATGGTCTTACTGTGTGTGTCTGCAAGGCTACGTTACTTCATGCTGACCTAGAACATTAGGCAGTTGTACTGCCTGTTCCTGCAGATTTTTTTCTATATTGATTCTGATATATTTATACTACTTTTTGTTTGATTATTGTTTTTTTGTTTTGTTGTGGGTTTTTTTTCTTGTACCCTAAAGAGGAGAAAACCCTTTGCAGGAAGGATGACAATTTTGTTTGTTTGCTTGCTTGTTTTCATTTTGAATGCCACAGTCCACTAATGGAAATTTGGGATGGTAAAATAGCCCTTCCTATACTCACACACTGTGAATCCAAAACAAAAACCCAGGACTGGGCAAGCTCCAGATGTGATATGGGCCTCTGAGACTGAAAATAAATAGCCAGAGTGTTGGCTGCAACAAGCCCTCCCTCCTTCCTTGTATCCATGAGTCACTAAGCCAGATGGGGCTGGCTTAACTCATAGAAGCTGCTGATTCTCAAACCAGTGCTGTCAAGGTAAGATGTTGAGGAGAAGGGACCAAGTCTATTTGTGTGCTGCCTTTTTAAGTATTTGGAGTTCCTTTCATACCTGTGCTGCTTTCTGTCATGAGACAGAGCAGATACCTTGTGCAGGATGCTCTACATCTAGCTAACACATAATGAAAATTGTTACCAGCTCTGGAGCAGCTCAATATAAACTAATCTCATAAACAAATAATTCAAACTCATCCCAACAACACCTCTGAAAAGCACTGCAAAGTAGCCTCCACCACTCTTTCTGCATATCTGAAATGCAATTAAGAGCATCATGAGAGGTGTAATACACAGCCCATGAGAAAACACGTCTCGATCATTATAGTTAAAACCCGCAGTAAGAACTAAAAGATTTGGCCTTTGAAAGGCATGCTGGCTCTGGTTTGGAATGGCTTCATCTCTAAATAAGAATTGCCCACGTCTGGCACTATGTAGAAATATACTCTTCTGACTCAGGAGGGAGGCAAAATAGCAGGAAATGACTCTGAAAATGAGACCATAAATTTAGATATAGCTGTTCTGATCCTGGCATGATTTGTTACGAGTAGAGATGGAACCAAAGGAAAAAAAAAAAAAAGAAGAGAGAGGAGGAGAGAAGAGTACAAATGGAATTTTATAGAGGAAACTAAACAGAGATATGCCAGTTTGTGTTAAGTGTATCACAGTTTTCAAGTCACTGGTGCTCCAGTCTATTGACAGCTGCTTTCTGATGTATTCAGTACAACCAGGTGTAAGGGACACAGAGGCTTTAGAGACTTGAATCCTGTTTTTGCATCTGGCTCAGACTTGCCACTCTCTCTCCAGCTGTCTCTGCCCTTGGAACTTCTACCTCCATTGAATAAAGGGCAATATTTGGGGCAATTTGAGGAAGGTGCCAAAGCTGTCTCCAAGACCAGAAAGCTGCATGCCCAGAATAGGCTATGCCTCTGATGCTGAACATCAGGGAGAAAGTGTCTGGTGCCAGCACGGAAGTGCAAAGTCTTTGAGTAGGTAGTGAAAGCCGTTGGGACATAGAAAAGGGATCAGGAGCCTAGAGAGCAGAGCAGCAGGTCCAGGTTTCATGTATACGTGGGCAACCAGGTGTTAAGCATCTGTAACTACATGCCTAATGCCCTAAGTAGCAACAGGCAAATCCCAGTACCAAAGGAACACGGGGATCCAGACTAAGCATTGTCAAAGCTGTAGCACTGTGCTGCTCTGCTCATGCTGTTCCCATTGCTAGAGTCCCTTCACCAGCTGACCAGTTATATTGCAGCATATATTGTAGCAGGAAACGACACTGTGGCAGGTCAGCACGGTGTGGGTTTGTTATGACAGCTGGAGAGGAACTTCCTGAGTGAGTTAAGCCATTTCGCTGGACATAGCTGGACAGACTGAAATGAGGGAATCCCCATTTATAGTCTCTGAATCCCCATGATGAATCCCACAACAGGAAAGCAAGGGACTACTTAAGAAAATGTCCCAGATCTGGGAGGCGACTTGGCAGAGTAAATGTTTCCAAAGGTCAGTTTTCAGAAATCCGGTTAAAGTGGAGACCTGGAAAAATACCCAGGTCTGATAATCTGCATAATGAAAAAGGTGGCTTGTGTCACCCAGAGGGGTGGGGAAGGCAAAGGAAGAGCCTAGAGCATGATTCACTTGACACTATCCTAATTTCCTCTGTTGAAGCCCCACTAAAACCTGAGCATCAGTCAGGGTTTTATGCCTGCCCCTGGTCCTCTGCCATGCATGACCTTCAGGAGCAGAATGCTTCCCGGCCCACTGCAATGAAGCTTGTAGTGGAAGATGATGGGGCTGCCCTGATTCACAGCAAGTAAAGATCTAGCCCAGTAACTGCTAAAAAATGTAATTCAGAGTCCAGTTTCTAAGAAATGGATTGCAAAGAAAAGTAAAGAAACAGCAAAGTTGCTGGGAGAATATAGCTAGGCAAAATACTACTTCCTCCCTTTATATTTAATAAAATTACTGGGTTTAGACTGTGAAAACAGAACATTTCTAGCAGCTACATGCAGATAGGACCTTGCCTTTTTATTCTCTCTGACTGTCAGTATAGTCCCATGTAGCTCTTTAGCTCCATAGAAAATCCTGAAAATCCAAATTAGACCCATACAAAGTGACTGTCTCAGATTGCCTTTAGACTCTTACGCCTGTGCAATGGAAATAGTAACAAATGAGCAATAATATTTGTAACACAAGCATTCATAAGGCAACAGCCAAGAATTACAGTAATGGAAAGAGCTTCACAATCCTATTGTAGAAAGAAGCAAAGCACTTTACCCTTTTAGAGACCCTGTGTTTCCTCATTGATGGTCACGTCATACCCATCTTAAGTAGACAGAGCAATACTAGAGGAAAATAGGGAAAGAACATAACATCAGAGCTGAGGTCAACATCTGGACGGACTTAGGCTTCACAAAGGAATTTACTGACTCATTGGCACATATGAGGACTGTCGTCTCCTCTGCAGCATTTAATCTTTAATCGTGAGAGCCCACTAGAGTAAGGCTTTGCTTTCAGGAATATTAATGGAGTAATAATGCTATGAAAAGTGAAAAAAAAACAACAAGGAAAAAAGCTGAATAGTTCCAAAAAACACGAGTATGAATCCCTCCCTACATATACACAAGGATACATATACTCCCTCCCTACATACACATGGAGGGAGTAGCCAAAATACTGACACTGAAAACCAACGAAGTCACCCCCTGGGTGCCTGAATAAGAATGGGATAGAAGTCCCACCTGTGTTCTGACCCTGCCTGACCTTCAGGGGCTCCACCAGTGGTGCAAAAGTTTTGTGGAGTGCCCTATGACCTCAGCAGGGCATTATATGGACTCTCCTCTCCCAACAGGATATCCTCACCGGTATGTCCCCACTGCTCTGGAGCAGCAGTGCTCAATCTAGGTAGAGGGAAGAAAAAGGAAATACAGTAAGAGATGACAAACAGGGCTTTCCTGTTGAAATTGTTTGAAAGAACATGGACTAGTGTCACTTCTGACGAAAATATGCCTTCAATGAGTTGCTGCGGGCACAATGCCTTCCCTACACACCCAACACAACCCTGTCCTGCTCATCAGAGAAGTCCCACAGGCAACCAAGAGCAACAGCTTGCAGATCCATGCCAAGATATGCTGCTCAGTGTGGCATGGTCACTAACTTGGGCCAGATCCTTGCCTTGTCACTCCTTGGAGACCTTTGTCTGTATATTGAGTCTCACTGGCCCAGGATACAGAGAACAAGCTCAGCACTGGTGTACCATCCCATGCATCTGGGCCTGCAGTCCTGCTCTCTCTCAGATTATGAATGAACTTCTGAACCTCTTGAGGTTGATAGATCACAGGTGATAGAAGGAAGTGATAGAGTACTTTCTTGCTCATGATGACTCAGTTGCTGTTCTCTGTAATTTAAATTAGCATTTTATTAAGTTCATTCCTTGTTATCAGGAGGAATTGGAAATACCTGCTTTGATTGTCCTACTCCAGTGATCTCATGATTTACAAGGCTCCAAATTGTGTCCCTTGGAGAGATAAGAGATGTCTAGTGGCAGTTCCTGTGAAATGGAGAGGACAATGGCTGCTCAAGTTCCCTCAAGTTTCCACATGGGAAAGGCCTGAGGAAAGGAAGAAATTTATATTCTGACTTGATTTTGCATGATCAGTTTCACCACCCCTTCTGGCATCCAGCCTCCCTCAGCTGTGGTTTCCATTCCCTCTGTACTCAGTATTGGTGAGGCTGCACCTCGAGTACTGTGTTCAGTTTTGTCCACCTCAATACAAGAAAGACATCAAGGTGCTAGAGTGGGTCCAGAGAAGAGCAACTAAGCTGGTGAAGGGCTTGGAGAACAAGTCTTATAATGAGCAGCTGAGGAAACTGGGGCTATTTAGTCTGGAGAAAAGGAGGCTGAGGGGAGACCTTATCACTATCTACACCTATCTGAAAGGATGTTGTAGAGAGGCAGGTGCTGATAGACACAGGGGAAGGTGTCACTATGGGTTTGTTTGCCTAAATATGAAAAGCTAATAATTTAACTGGGTGATCAAGATTGCTTCTTTAGGCAACAGACACACATGTATTTTCAGAAAATGATCTATTTTATTTATCTTGGTATACCTTAGATACTTGTCTACAAATCCAGCCAAGTACCTACCAAGCCCTGTAAGCATCTGCTTCTCTGCCTGTTATGCTATACTGAATTGTAGGAGAACACATGAGTGTCTCCTGACAAGTCCTGTCCAGTCAGAGGTATTTTTATGCTAACCACCTGGTATGAGTTGGCGGTTAGTGACTAGGGGCACTTGTGATTTTGTGGTACTATTTCTTCTTTCACTGAATTCCCTACCCCACACTGAGTAGTTATCATAAAGTATTTATATATGAAAGCCTATGAGCCTGCAGCCACCTCAAGTGTCATACACGCCATTATGGTTGCAGCCAGTGTGACCATTCCAACTTTCATATTAACTCTACAATCAAGCTCTTAAATCCATTTTCCCTCAAAGATGCATTATCCTTGAGCCAGAAAGAGGTCTCTATGTCTGATTGCAAGATGGTCCCTGCAGCATTGTTGTTACACCAGGACTTTTCAGAAAATCTCATTTCATGACAGCCTTTCCACCACTTAGCCTGAAAGAGTCTACCATTTGTCCTTCTCTTTGTTAGCGCTTGTCTGATTGCTCGCATCCTGCCTTTGTCTCTTCACCTCTGCCAGAAGTGTGCCCACTTGTGTTGCTTCCAATACTGCCTACCTCTCATCAGCTTTCAAGATCTCTGTAACAGGATGGCAGCCATCTGGCAGAACTGCCTGTTTCTCTGATGGATGGTCTTGCTTTCTATCAGTGAGTAGACACATATCTGGTCTTTCTTTAGAGGACAGCCACAATGATATATTGGGTATTTGTGATGCAAGAGAGTCACTTCTGCCATATATGAGAATAGCCATATTTGGCCATTTGGCTTTCTATCACAACAGAAACGGCTTCATGATTGGTCTTTGAATGTGAAAAAAAGGAGCTTTTTCTTCCATCTCAAAATCTATGAACTATACCCTATGAAGGATAAAGCATTTACCTCTGGGTTTTAACTTCAGGATTTTCATTGTGTTGGGGAGAGGGGGGCAAAGATGGTGAAACTGAGGTCTGTGATCTCCAGAATAGAACTGAAGCTCAGTAGTTCAGAGCCCACCCATGTAATGTTGTTTTCTACAAGGCCCATCCCTCATAATCAGCTCTGACATGACATGACAATAAAAAGGAAAAAAGAAAGAGGCAGGGAAGTTTGTCAAGGATAGGAAACACAGACTCATAATTGGTTTCTATTAATTATTTCATTTTCAGTCCAAAAAGCTCTCCCATTAAAGCACTGATGCCTGCCATATAAGAATGAAATGTCAGAAGAAAACCACCCTGTAACTACAAGAGTATTTTTTTCTGCTCTCTTGTTGAAGTGACATATGAATACTGTGAGGTTACTTCTATTGTGCAACTGATGCATTGTTATACCACGTAGCAGGATGGAGCTGACCCTAGACACTCCCAACACACAATAAATTGAGATCTTCTTTTGGAAATGACGCTAGCAGTATGCATCTCAGTAATGATAGCCTTTGGGCCTTGTTCTGGAGTCATAGGGAGTTTATGAGATGTTATGTTCTCACATTTCCTCCCAGCTCAAACTTCCCTGGGAAGGTCTTTCAGCATCAGGATGTGTCACTTCCAAAAGGATGTTTGGGCAAAGTCCATGGCAAAAAATTCAGACTACGGATATGGAGCTAGGTAGGCAGAAGGATGTGGCCCAGAGCTGGAGCTGCTCCCAGGCATGCACCACTGGTCTGATTTCCAAAATTGGGTGCGTAAAAACCTTGAGCCCCACACAGAGCTTCCATTATTAGTCATATTAGTTGGGCTTTATACATAGAATACAAATATAGTGCAGTCACACTGTTTTGTGTAGTAAACATCTGTCTTGCACATAGGTCTCAATCTGGCTAGGAAATATCAAAATAACTACAAAAACCAAACCCAACATTTTCAAACAGCCCTAATCATCTGGTATTTAAAGTCAAAGGTGTAGCAGGAATACTCTGTTACAACCCAAAGTCCTACACCAGGGTATGAATGCCATAGAAATGACTTTATAACAACTGTACATAAAGAAAAAGACTCTCATAGCCAGAAAATCAGAAAAGCACAGTTGCTTAATGAATATATGGTTTTATTAATTGCAGGTCAAATACATGGTGTGATTGATACAGGTTTCAATAATGTAGCCAATATAAGGTGCAATTTTGTGTTATTACATCTACAATACTGCATTGTGCCCAACCTACTAGATAGTCCCATAGCATGTGAACATTCACAGAATTAGACCACTGCACCTCAGTTTGCCACTGCCACCCTTTTACGCTGAAGAAGGTCTGATCTGAAGAATCGATCCATTCCACTTGTCACCTCTTCCAAAGAAAATGAAAGATTAAAGAGGAATGAGAGTCTAACTGCTCCACAAATCATCCTGAGACAGACTTGTTTGGAAGAATAAAGCAATGATATAACTGCAGATTCTTCACAAATTCTTCCTTTGTTCATTATTGCAAATTTGAAAGACTGCCAGTGAAGAAGAAACAGATGACTGATCAGAGCAGACACTACACCAAGTCTTGTAGTATTTTGTCCTTAAAACTGTTGCTGAGGTGTCCTATGGCTATTAAATGTGCGGAGTGAAACTGGAGGTCTCTATCCACACAAAGCAAGTCAGTTCTCTGCTAACATGCTTGTAAATCAAAAGCCAGTTTCTTGAAATCAATAGATGGCAAAACAGACATGAGATCACATGTAACCCACTAGCATCTGAATTCTTTGGCTTTCTTAACCTTTTTGATTTGTGACATTAAGCTACCTTGTTTGTATGATTGATCCAATAGGTGAACTCTTCTTTTGCTTTCACAGAATCACAGAATGTTAAGGGTTGGAAGGGACCTCGAAAGATCATCTAGTTCAAACCCCCCCCCCCCGGCCCGAGCCGGACCACCCAGCGCCGGTCACATAGGAACAAGTCCCGGCAGCCTTTCAATGG
>WTSP01006103.1:257687-280526 GCA_025331215.1 Actenoides lindsayi
AAGCTAAAGAGACCCAGCTCCCTCAACCTTTCATCATAAGGGAGATGCTCCACTCCCTTAATCATCTTTGTGGCTCTTTTGTGGCCTTTTCCCCCTCTAAGCAAAAGAAAGACATAAGGAATAAGTTTGTTCCTCATTACCATCCCACTTTTTGTTTCTCTTTTTTTTTTATTCAGTTTACAGTCATAAGTGCCGTCATAAGAGAAATTTAATAATGCTTACAGGCTTTTTACGCTTCAGTGAAATAAAGCAATGCAAGCCCTTGCACATTTTTTTCAGAGTGGCTCTAGGCAAAGATCTCCTTTGTCTACAGTATAAGAGTCATTCTTTTAAAATAACCAGTTTATTATTTCTTTAGTGTGTTCTATTTTATTGTTAAGGAGGACTCCTCATGAAAAAAAACTGCACTTGATCTTTTATAGAAAGAGCAAGTATATAAAAACAAGGACAGAGGTTTACATTTTTGTAGGTAAAAAGTGGTTTCTCATTGACTTTCATACTCCCATTTCATTTTCAAGGCTACCCAAAAAGCTTGCATATTGATTGAGGAGGTAAAACAGTAGAAATCCATAAATTGGAAATACTTCCTCTTTGTTTGCAGATGACAGTCTCAAAATGAATAGGAGATAAGTATACACTGTGAAAGAAAATTAAGTCAAGTATTTTCAGTTGTAGTCACTGGGGATTCTAACAGGTACATGCATGCATAAGACAATTTGATGAACCCTAGGACAAAATCTATCAAAAATGCAGAGATACTATTTCTGCCCAGGTACTCTGGCCAGTGGGGTATGATTGGCATTGGAACACAGCAAAGCCGACAAAGACAGAAGAAGGGGTAGAAAAGTCCTACTGTCTTCACTATTATATACCTCTTTCCAGAAAAAAACAATCACTTCTTGCATAAAAGGACAGGTAGAGTCCATATGTCTCTCTGTAGAGGTTGGCACATGCAGAAATGCACTCTGGTCTTTCAAAAGTACCACACTTAGTGTATCACGCTCTCAAACTTCAACCAGGGCTGGTCCTATTTCTTGGCTTCATCCATGGCCTTAGAGCTATTTCTTAGCCCTAAATATTTCCATTTGTTTTCTATTTAGATGCACGCTTCTAGGAAACAGGGCCCTCAGGGGGTGTCATATCTTTTATTTTGTTGGTAGGGCAACTTTTTGGAGTCCCTGGTTGATTATGCCTGTTTACCTTCCGATAGCAGTGTTTCCTGGATGGCTGCCATGTGTTGTTCCTTTCTAGTTAATCTTACGGCAATGATCCTGGCCTTCAACAGATACAGAATGTTTGTCCTCCTGGTGTTCAACAGGGCTCTAAAACATAAACACTTTTTCACGTGTTTCTGGGTACATCAGCATTCAGAAACCAAACTCCTTTATGAATAGCAGTCACATCCAGCACTCCGCATTTTCAAGTCTCTGCAGACACATGAATTCGTGATTGCTCTGCCTTGCAAGGCAATAAAGTTTACAAATGCCTCTCCACAGTTCTGGGGAGGAAAGCAAGGAAATTAAAAGCTCCAGGTTGCAGGAGCAAAAACTAGTCATAAAAACAGGTAGCCAAACACATAAACAGGTCACCATTTAAAAGGTGTCCAAGGAACCTTGGAAACTTTCTGACAGAGGCAACACTTCATAGCAGGAAATCTTTGCTTTGTGATGGAACATAGAAGGCAGATTTGGTCCTTCGTTTGCCCACGTCTTTCCTCAAGGTGCATGTTACTGACTTGGCAACACCACTAATTCTACAGCTCCCTTTTTTTTTTTTTTTTTTTTTTTTTGGTGCTGTTTTACAGGTTCAGCTTTTGTATCTCAAGCCTCTGAGTTTTCTGTAGCTCCTTCAGTCCCACAGAGTGCTCTAGGAATGTTGTTAACCGAGTAAGACTTTTCCCTGACATCAACACTCAGCAATGTTGAGCTGAGAAAGCAACAGACCATGGCATCTTATTGTATTTGTCTGAGATAGTATTCAATATGAAGAATCAGCACATTGTTTCAATGTCTGCACACCAGTTAACTATTAATGAATTCACAGTCAATAAAATATACTCTCTGGGTAATATCCGGTCAACAGTTAACCTAGTAGTTATGTTTGGAAAAGAGTTTATAATCAATCCTCTGCTGCCACAGCCTTATAAGTTCTGGAATGTTCACTTGTTGGCCTGAAACTTCCTAGAAATTTTAGGGTGGCAAAATCAGATTGCACATGGGCAGGGGAAGAATATTGCTTCCCAAAAATTCCGCTTCAGTATTTTCAAGCCAGTGCTAAAAGAAAAACGCACTGATTTGGGGTTAAAGTTTGCCAGGGCAGGTGATTTTTCCAGAACTAATGACTGTTCTGCTTGAGGAAAGAACATGTTATGTCTATACCAAAATCAGGAGCACTAAAAAGAAATAATGCTGAGAATACAATTTCTTATTCTTTTTTTTCTTACATGTACAACTATTGGGTCATTTCTGGAAGAAATTTTCCTATGCCCATTATCTAGAGAAATAGTTCTCAAGACTGCTTTGTCAGACTCCACTGTTAAGTTTTATTTACATGACTGCACTGCAAGCCTTCAAACTTGACTGCTTGGGAATCTCACTGGGATCTTAAAAAGAAGCTAGGTTTGAATAAACTTGTTAGAATTATAAACCAATTTCAAAGTTGTCAGTGATACACACATGCACACACATATATAGGTATATTATTTAGCATTGCACAGTCACTTGCAGTCTTCAAACACTTAAAATGTTAATAATACTGCAGCGGTTGGCATCACACTTCATGTCTAAATGCCTTAAAGATGCACAAAACCAAAGAGTGAAACCAATAAAAGCCCCACAGTTCCTAGCTTAGTAGTTTTAAAATGACTCATATTTCATCAAAGTACCCCAAACCACCTCAAACTGAAATCATAGCACTCAGAATCTGGTCCATTTTTGACCTAGTGCTGCCTTTCCACATCCAATTTTCTTACCCTGTAAAGTCACGTACACATGTATGACACAGGAGTGGATACAAGGCAGTTTAATGGGCTGGCTAGAAAGCTGTCATAAGGAGGGGGTATAGACAGAGTTTCTCCTGTGTTGAAGCTTTCCTTATGCTAATATAGAGTGACTTGATTTTGTTTATAGTGTGGGACCTGGATTGCCCACAAAATTCTTTTTCATGGGATGCATTTTCTCAGTCCCCTCTCATTAAAGTAAATCTGATTACATTTCAGTCTCGTTTTATTAAAGAGAGGGAAGCTAGAGGGGGGAGCTGGAGCCACACACTTAGATAATTTCCATTCAAATCCAACACAGTAGTTCTCTCAGCCAAGTCACACTTAGGGGAGGGAGGCAGCAGGGGAAAATTTTGTGCTATTCTTTGATGGGCTTTATCAGATGGATGAAGCATGACCAATCACCCATAACCTGACAAAGCCTTGAAAGAGGCAGAATCATGACTACATCACGTACACCTCCAACACCAGGACAATAGGGGATACTGTTGTGGGCTGCAGGGGTGGAAAGCAAGAGAATTTAAAGTTGTAGTAACAAGAATCAATTACTATCTGGAGGGGTGGTGGGAAGTAGGGGTGGTCTGGCAGAAGACATCAGAAGAAGCTGGGGGGGAGGAGGTGAGGTGTCTTGTCCCTGTCCTGCCCCAGCATCCATCCTCCCTGAGACATTTCAACATTCGTTACCCAAGCAGCAAACTCTTTTCTGTGATGGGGAAGAAAGAAATCGATTGTGTTTTTAAAAGCTACTTGAAGTCCACAAAAGGTGCATTGTTTCAAAATGGGTTGAGGGGGCTGGGTGCTTTGGGGGGAAAGAGTTGAACTTATACCATCATTTTGTCTAATTATGCCTGACATTATTCCTGTTGTCATGTGGGTTACTACAAAGCCAACTGCCAGCTTGTGTCCCTGAGCGCAAAGACTAAACTGTTACGCTTACAAGGACACAAGGCTTGTTCCCCTCTCCCTCCTCCCCCTCCCACAGGCACTGGATCCTCCTTGGAATACCCACACATTTGGAAGAGATGCTGAGAAACATGGAGTCTGAAAACATCTAGGAGATACCAGCCATTTCTGCCAGCTAGGAGACAACCACCAGGCTTATCCTGTAAAACTCCAGGAACATGCTGAGAGACATCCAATCAGTCACCTAGGCAGTGTCCTTTCCTGTTCTTTTTGGACAATGCATTTGCCATGTCAAATTCCCAGTCCAGGAACACACTAGAGCTGATTCCAAAGCAAACCATATTGTCATCCCATCCAGGTTTCCTCTCAGACAAGTGTCTTTGACAGAGGAAAGCTGGAGGCCACCAGAGTGATGCATATTGCCAGCAATGAAAGGCACAGGCCCCAGGGCAAAACAGAGTAGTCTGTGAGACCAGAGCAGATACAGATATCACCAATTAAAATTCTCAGATACTTCAGTAAGTTCCCCCTCCTCATCTGAAGGCCAACTCCAGCAGGTCAGTGACTTGACTATGTCCTGCTTGCACTGACCTTCATCTCAAGGTAGGGGACCCTCCTGGCTTTCTAAGACACCTACTGGTGATGTTTAGAAAACAAGCAGAGTTTGGGCTGTCCCTGTGCTAGGTCTTCAGATCTGCATGCATCCATAAATGCCATCTGCTGCCATTCTGACTCAGCTTGGACTGAGGGAGGGTGTATCCCAAAGAGCACTTTGGGTGAGAGTGGACTTCCAGCTCTGCCCCTGGTTTTATGCTAGCCAAAGCCAAAATAGGCACAGTCAGAACCTGATCCTTAGGCAGATGCCACCAATTCAGGCATGGTCACTCCTAATAGCTGGGAATGGGTGAAAGGCTAAGATGATGTTCAAGGCAGCTTGGCAAGCCTTTTGTTTTCTTTCATTTCAACTTTTGCAGGCTGCACTCCCTGCCCTCTGCTGTCAGCAGGGTCTCTAACAGGACAACCATTTCATCACTGACTTGGAGTGGACATTCAAAACAAAGACTCATGTTTTTCTTCAGTGCAAGGAAGAAATCTATCAGTCCTGAAGCACTGAGGTGCACTGTAAGTGTTGCCAACAGCTTCCAAAGCTCCACGGGTCCAAGCAGGTTTTTACAACGTTCTTCTCCTGTTTGCACATATTAAAAAAAAAAAAAAAAAAAAAAGATGGTGGGAAATTAGCTTGGGAAAATAAACTTTCTTGTTTAAGGAGGTTCTGCAAGGGATTATTTTCTTTCACCTTTTAAAAAAACTCCAGTTTATAAAGACACATCACCTGCCCTGATCCCAGTTTCATCTGAGCACTTTCTGCTGTACAGTAAAGAACATCTTTCATGTGACAGCTCACCCACAGTCAGTGTTCTGGTTTGGTTTATTTTTGATAGGCAGGGACACACATTGCCATGCACCTATGCTAGAGATGCCAAAGTCAAAAAACAGATGCTAACCTCTAAAAGCCCTCCTTTTTTTACACTCACCAACCTCAAATACTCCTCATCATTCCCTTTCCCCTTTCTTTATTACAGTGATTACAGTGAAAGACTTGGAAGACAATTGAGTCTTGGAGCCAACTTGGAAGATATCGGACCTGGTTTCTGTAGGTCAGACATACTGACTTTTCAAAGCTAGGCTGTAAAGCTCACCTTTACAAAACAGCCTTCCCAGCTCCAGCAAAGGACTGTTAGGACAGACATGCTGGAAGCTGTAACAACAGCTGTATTGATGGGAGGAAAGATTTTATTGTAAATTGGATTTAGGAATGAGTAATTATGCAAACAAGCAATTAAGTAAAATAAATACAAATGGCCTCTTCTTTCAGGGTATGCTTTTAGTTTGACTTGTAGCAAGATCAGAGGCAGGAGATTTCTCAGGGCTGAATCAAGCCTTTGAAACAAAGATAAAGGGGGCATTGGCAATGGGGGAATAAACACTGTTTTGTCTCTCCTGTGCATCATTAAATGCTATGTTCATGTGTATGCAACAGGGCAGCTGTAATTTACAGAATCAGGAAATATATTAAAATACCAAAGATTTGAGGCCACGTATGGCCCATTTTATTGACCCACCATCGGTGGAGCAGCATCATTCTATTTATTCCCATAAATTACACTGATGCAAGACAAGACACATTTTTTCATTTTTTTGGTGGTGTCTGTTTTCTGATTTCTCCCCTCTCCCTGAGAAGGTAGGCTGCAGGATGCTTGCAAGATAGCTGAGCTCAGTGATGCTGCTGTCTGCCTTATAGCCCCAACTAGCTCAGCCCATCAGATCAGACACTGGAAATCCAAATGTTTCTAAGGTCAGCCATCTCCTGTAGTCCATCACCCCCTTGTTTACAAGGTCTGTTCTGGCCCACACTCCTGCACTGATGGAAGGCAGCTGGGCTGAGAAAGCAGTGCCGGATTCCAGGAAGAAAGAGGGAGCTTCCTGTAAGAGAAAAGGCAGCCCTGCAAGTTTCTGGATGGGAGAGGAGGTAGCGGCAGGTAATGTACATCATCTTTCCCCACTCAGGGACACTTCAGTAGAAGGGACTGGAGCTAGGCTTCCCTCTGTGAAAATCACGCTGATGAGTCTACAGAGAGGAATTTGCTGGAGATGCAACAGTAGGAATCACTGTGATGCCTGCCTGAGCCTCCACATAACCGGAAATAAAATTTCACATAGAGCAATCTGTTCCAAGTTTATCAAGACAATGTTAACTCTTATGAGGCTTCACCAGCGTCACTCATGGAGAGCTTATATAGGACCAGATGCTTTTATTTAAATTCAGAAAGATTTTGTTTATCCCCTAAGTTGACCCACTGGGAAGAAAAAGCTACTCAATATGGGTAAGCCTGTTCCTCTATCATATGGGGTACTAAGATTATCCATTCCCTGGTCAGCATTCAATCACAGTGCTGTTATATCATTTTGCTAAAACAGCATTTTGCTGTTCATTCAGGGGTTTGCATTCAAGCTTCTTGTTCACAGGCAATTCCAACACATGTTGATTACAGTTCAGAACCCAAAGAAGAGGAAATGACACTGGACAAGAGCTCTCATGTTTCGTGTGGCTCCAATGGTGATGGGGTAATGGCGAGCCTGGTGCAGGGCACTCATTTTCAGTATGGCCGTCTGTAGTGGTAAAGTCAAAAGACAACCATGAGCCTGAGCCAGGACCTGGTCCAAGGCCAAGATCATTTTCTCTCTAGCCTTGGTATTTATGCCCTTCAACAACCTGGAGGTTTATCAAGACTGCCGCTGCCTCTCTCAACCAATTTTCAGTTACTCATGAAGCCGTGGCAACTTGATAGAGAGGCTGAGCTCTTTGCTGACATTTGGCCAAGCCAGGCAGATTTCACTTTCTTGATTGCAGCCCAGAAACCAAGCTAGCTCAGCCACGTCTGGTCATTTTGGTCATCCTTCAGCTGAACTGCCTCCACTTTGTCTCTCTCTTCCTGGCAGTGGCCTGAAACTAAGCTGTCTCCTTGCCATGTTTTCACAACACACTGGATAGAAAAAGATCTTCTCTCCCAAGGACAGGAGCTGTTGTTCAGGATTTCTGAGCTCCATATTGTTCAGTTCCCTGGTCTCCCACAGTCTCACTGTCAGGCCTTGGTCAACTATAGAGTATATCTGGTGTCTCAGGTCCAACTGTCAAAGAACAAGAGCAATCTTTTTTCCAACTTGCAGTGGAACTAAAGTATGTCATTCAAACCAAGCTGAGCTCCTCACCAAAATACACGCCCTGAAGAAAATAAAACAAACCACTTTTTTGTTTGCTTCCTGTTAATGCCTTCTAAATAGAGCAGCCTGCCACAAATTGGGGATGAAGGGGCACCATCCATCTGTTCTTCTAGACACTCAAACTCTCCCCTACCACTTATTGCAGGTATATTGTAATCAGCACTACAGACCTCTTTGCTTTTCTTTTGGATCCCCAAGTCTTTCCATTACAGGTCTCATCAGGCCTCTACCCCTCTTTGAGTTTATTTATTTCTCTCCTGGATGCTTAGTTCTTCCTGAATTTGTCTCTCCTCTCTAGTCCATTTCTCTCCCCCCTGCAAATCCCATCATCCTCTGCAAGGCATATCATAAAGAGCATCGTGCCTACAGGCTTTCTTCACAGCATCTTGCTCCATTCAGATGGGGAGCTAATGAATTCCTAAGGCAGTGCTGCATACGTCCACATCTCCTCTGCTGACAAAATAACCCCCAAATCTCCCTAAGAGAACCTGAACTCCTCCCTTTGAGGAAACAGTGAGTCCAAAAGCTTTCTGCTGGGGGATCTTTCTGAGGTTTGCCACCTACAGGTGTTCAGAGAGAGGCCAAAAGTAAAGAAAGTGGAGAAAGCCAAAGCAGCTGCAGAGGCTGCTTCTGAGCAAGGAGACAGTGGCTTGGCACAGAGAGCACACTGGAGGCAAAACTAGAAGGCAGAAAAGTATTATGGGTGGAAGAAAAAAGAGGCAGGACATTTAAAGGAGAGGGTGAAGGCAGATTAGGTTAGAGGTGATGGAAGGAGGGGAAATGTTCAGGTGAAAAATGCTGGCTGAAGAGGAAGAAAGAAGGTGAAGGGGCCATGGGAGGGTAAAAGGACTATCCTACTGCTAGATGCACCCAGATTAGGAATTATAAATTCACCCACCTGCCTGCCACATGCCCTTGCCTCAGACAAAATGAGCAGGACACTGAGTGTGTCCCTACTCCAGACCCATAAAAACATCAGACAAAATTCATTTAAACACTTGTAGAGAACTCAACACTTGCTCAGAAAGCCTCAAATATCCCCAGAAAGTAATTTCCAGACTGGATCAGGGTTTTTTTTTCCACTCCCCAAATACCTAAGAGGTAACAGCCTCCCAGTGAAAGCAAGAGGCAGCTGTTCAGGGTGATAGTGTGTGCTTTGCAAAATGTGCTTCAGTCAGGCATGTTGCTGACAGACCACAGTGAGGAGTCCCCAGGGCCTACCCTGGATGTAGAGATCAATCCTCAACCTTCAGGCACAGCTTTTAGGCAAACAGAAGAGGACTGTGCATTCAGGACTCACAATAAGCTGCAGCTCCAGGGAACCAGATTAAGGACCTACCATCCCCAGTATCATCACAGATCTAGGGAGCAACTGGGCACCTACTGCTGAAGGTCTCTGAAGCAGTGACACAGGCTGTCTCCGAGCCAGTCCCTTGACAAGCAACACTAAGGAGGGGACAAAGTCTGTAAGGAAAGCAATATCTTTAATTAAAACAGGCCCTATGTGACTTCGTCACTACACAATTCTTATTGCCTCTGCCACATGGACTTTCTAGCTGGAGTCAGGCTGATCATCTGCTAGGGGTGAACTGAGAAGAGTTATAGTCCCGGCTTGCTGAATTTGTGCAAAATGTAGGTGGTTTTACTCCACGGACTGTAACACTAATGAAAGTGGAAGTAAATCTGGTTACTGGAAAGACAGGACACAATACATTTCTGATTTTTCAGGAGATGATGCTGCCTTAAAGATAATAGGATAGCACAACAGCTCTGGCCTTGCAGCACTTGGAAAGGAGATCGGGACAAAGTTCCTGTTTATGCAGAAGTGACTGAATAACCAATAATTTTGGGAAGGGAGCATTACACACTCCTAAAGAGCAGTCTTCCCCTGGGAGGTTTTCAGTTTGTGGTCAGTTGTTGCAGAGTGAGATTCACAAGCTGCCATCCAATATGCCTCAGGCTTGGGTCATGACTGAACAGCTCAGAGAAAGTCCCCCAGAAACAGCAGGGAATCTGGTTCCTGGCAAATGGGAAGCACATTTGGAACAGGGACATGACACGCATGTGGAGTCACACAACATACAGGCACAGGAGTCAAAAGGTATCTAGCGAGGAAGGCACTCTAAGGATGGACGTGTCACTGGGAGCTCACTGTTGTGGCTTTTGCTGTCTACCCCAGCAGCTCAGAGGAGCAGCACTGATCCTTGTTCTTGAGTGAAAAGAGAAAGAATGAACCCATATTTTCTTTGCCAAGGATCTGGAGTCTTAGCAAGTCAAATGTGCTGTTATCATGAGTTTGGAGTACAGAATTGACCACAGGGACATTAGAAGTTGGAGGCTGTGCCAGATCAAGCAGGTGATTGCCACTTTGGCTGTCCCTCATGGTGAAAACTGTCTGTGATGAGCCTTGATGAGAGTCACTCATAGCACCCACACAGGCTGAGGTCCTGCAAGAGGGGTGCTTTCTGAGCAGGCCTTGCCTGGGAGCTCCTGAAGACAAGGGACTCCAAGTGAAGTCATGCTGGGGGGCCAGAAGCCCCATCTCAACAAACTCCAAAACAAGGAGCTGGCAGCATTTGGTGCCCTGTGGGTAGGCAAGAGGTTGGTGAGGAAGGCTGCTTGCTGAAAAGAAGGGATGCTCACAGTGCAAAGGAAATTAGGTTTTAGCTGAAGAAAAACTGCCTCCCCCTGACACTAAGGACTTCATCGTTCCCCTTCCACCTCATTTTATCAGTTTGATTATAAACTCCAGACTTACCATGTTAGGCTCAGTTTTCCATTTGTGCTGAGATGAAGCAGAGGGAACTGAGTGTCACTGAGGGATGACAAATCTCATTGAGTGTCAAACTGCTTTCACCAGGTGATGCTGTGGCTGCAGTTCCCCTTGGCCTTGCTGCAGCCAGGTTCTCACTCATGTTTCTTTCTTTTTCTATGGAACTTTAAAGCAAAGCTGAAAGATCTCCCTATCTTAGTTTCCAAAATGTCAAATCCATATTACAACCCTACTTTAAATGTTAAAGATTTTTAAAAAATTAAATTACATTTTTAAAAAAAAGTAATCATCTAGAATCTCCAGCACAAACACTGATTCAAAGGACAAACCTGGAAGAAAGACTGGCTAGTGATTAACAGGAAGGAGACAATTCTCCATGGGCTGCACAGTACTCAGGTGCTAGGAAGTATGGGTAGGAACTTAAGCCCCATCTCTTGGAAGAGATAGTTACTGGTACAGAGGTTGCTTGAAGTCTAAATATCTAGGAAAAAAATGAATACATCTCTCCATGCAGAAAATATCTCTGATGATATAACCAACTCCACCAGTTTAAAGTTTTCCTACACTTGCTCTGGAAGTTTGCCAAGTAGTGTACACTAAATGTAAAACACTGCAGGCTTGTAACTGTTCTCCTTTCTTTTTCGAGATCCAAAGTCAGAGATGGGGCTTTTTTTCTGTTCTACTTATTTTTCCTAAAGGGCAGAGGTAAAGCTATTTCTTATGTGAAGAAGCTGAGATCCTGAAAAGATTTTTGGTTTTGCATGCATGACTTTACATATCTCCCTTGATCAGCACTGAGAAGTGTTCTGCTTTAAGAGAATAACATGGTGTGCAGATGTCTATAAATGGAAGATGAAATTGTTACTATTAAGTCCAGGCCCTGCCAAGGCAAACAAGTGCAGGGCAAACTGTGTGTGCAAAGGAAAGGAGCTGAGAAAGCTTGAAGTCAGCTGAATCATAACTTTGCTTTAATTTTAACATCACTTAAACTACATAACACAGCCATCTTATTAATAATAAAGCTAGCTCCTCAGTAGAGCCGTTGTTTGTAAAGCCAAGCCTGTGCACATGGGTGCAATGGGAAGAATGTTGCAACAGAGACATGCCTTCCAAAGTTGTGTTTTAAATTTAAAATAGTCGTGATGTCTGAGGAGCCTTAAGTTGCATTTGATGTCTCTGCTGCAGTTCAACAGGGTCCCAACCTCTGCAGGGCCAGGAGCAAGGAAGAAGAGTGCAACTGGCGCAGCTGCTACCTGTCCACTAGCAGCGCAGCTCCACTTGAACAGGAAAACGCTCACAAATCCCAGAGGATGCCCATCCTGGCTTTCTGCTTTCTTAGTAGAGGATGATGTATTAGGACACTTTCATTCTCCACCTTTCAGGCTTTTCAAGAGCTGTCAGTATGACCTTGAATGAGTAAATCATGTAGGCATATATTATAAAGTACACACACCCACTCAGTGCATGCAGAAGTTGACAGGATGCAGCAGTACAAATCCCAGTACATTTTTCTGCCTGGAGTTTTAATTTTCCTCTTGAGAATTTTCTGTGGGATATTCAGACCCTCACATTGTGCAGAAGTGAGAGGACTCTGGGGGTACACTGTTGTGAATGCATATAGTTTAGTCCTGGGCTCTGATTGTTGTTTAGTGAAATGGAGAAAATGCCACTTTGCTAATTAGGAAGTGAAAGTGATAAAGTTACAGGAACAATATGCAGGAGTTTTGAGATACTCTGTAACAGACAGCAGAGCAGAGCAAAACATTTTTACTGCTGTCTTGCAGGAGTGATTTGGTGTCTGCTCTGATCTGATAATCTCAGGGTGAGGAGTGAAAACATACTGATACAAGGCTTGTTCTTTATTGCTTCTGACATTTTATAATGGCAGGCTGGCTCAGAAACTCCTCTAATATATAGCCTCTAAAGCAGAGATGCAATTCCTAATACATTCCTAATGAAACTCCCTGGACTTCCATGGCCTTGTGTTAAGACTGGATTTGGCCTCATCAGTAAAGTACATTTAGATTTCCAAACTGAAAACTGCCTGTGGATTCCAGAGGGACTTGAAGAACTCCCAGAGTGCTGGAGTGCAGCAGAGATTTATGCTTTTCCCTGACTTTTCACTACTCAGTAATACATTTGTATGGCCAAAGTAAAGCCAGATCTGGCATTCTCCACTCCCGATTTCTCTACTACCCAGGGAACTAAATGACAGTGTAAACTGGAACAGTAATGCTCTAAGCCCCAGAAGAGCTTTTCAGGGGTATTTTCACACAGTCTGTGGAAAGAATGCTTATGAGGATATTTGAAATATAAGGACTTGACACTTTAGCTCACCCCAGCCTGCAGAGACACTGGTGACACAGGTTCCTGTGCAGAGGCAGAGATATGAAGCCAAAAGAAGCTCTTGTGATATTTACTTGTAGGAAAGTAAAATCTCTAGTCTCCAAATGAATGGAGGACTTGGTTGTTATTGGGCACTCTTTTTACCCACTGCCAAAACCAGTCCCAACTCCAGAAGAAGATGACTTCTAAACAGATAAGCAGATGGAAGGAGGAAAGGGACACAGTGAAATTGTACAGAGCAAGGGAAGCCCAGATGCAGTTCAAGGCTTCACAGCAGCATGAGGAAATTAGTTGTTGCTGTCTCTGTCCTGAGGCAGGAGCATGGACACAGGGAGCAGCAGAGCTGGGACTGGGAGACAGGGCTTAGCTGCATCTTCTGTTGCTTGAAGGTGAGAGGGGATGGAGGTTGCTTTTCCCTCAGCCTTACCCATTGGCCCACAGACGCTGATGACCCTTTGGGGTCAGCTGCCACCTTCCTGAGGGTCTGCCACCTTCCTGAGGGTCTGGCATGGGTCTTCCATGCCTTCTAACAGCTGGCTGAGACTGCTCCAGGGAAAATTCCCTGTCCTCCCTGTCCATCATCTCACACCCTTTTTGCTTGGTGGTGAGGCCAGCTGAAAGGTCTTGATCACTACTACCATCACATTGATAGGCCTCACATTCCTTCAAATCTCCCTCCTGGGCCAGTGTTAGGATAAATTATAAAGTCTGAGTCCTACTGCTAGCAGCAACCACATCCCCACCTCTCTAATGAGTGTATCAAGAACGAGTGATGCTTTAGTTCCTTGTGATAGGGCTCCGGAACAGGGGATTGCAGCAGAGCAGTATTTCTCACAAAATTATGCATGAACCATTGTCAGACTGAAAGGCTGAAAAATTACTGTGATTTATTACTCTTAATATTCCATCTTCTCATATGCAAATATACAGCTGAAATGGGGAAAACACTAGGAGGAACATGCAGGGAACAGTCTTATTTTAATAAGCTGTGAATGAAAACTACTGTGGTCACACTAACCAAATGGTCTTTGGCTTTTCTCTTCTAGGAGCGTTTGTCGTATTACCAAAGGTTAAAAAGCCAAAAATGAGCAGGTCTCCTGAGGCCTTTCTCAGTTCCATTTCTACGACTTTATAATTTGAAAATTACTTGGTTTCTTATTAATTTTTTTTCACTTTTGTATTGCTGTTTTCCATCTATTCCCATTGTCTAGATGCATTTATGGGCAGCCTGTACCCGCTTTCTTGTGCCAACATTGTACTTGAGTTAAATAGCTCTTTCCTCCCCAATATTTAGGCCCCTGATGTATCTGTGGCAGCCAGTCCTACCCTCTTCAGCCTTCATTTCACTAAATTCAACAAAGTGAGCTCTTCCAGTCATCTGCAACATGAGTGCACTCTTCTCTGGGCTGTTGCAGGACCCCTCCTTTCTTTAACACTGATGAAGTTATTGTAGGTCTGCCAGGATTTTCTTCGCAGAAAATACTGTCTAAGGGAAAGTTATGCACTTGAAGCTGGATGCAAAGAGAAATGGGAATTGGTGGGAAAAGGAACACTACCATAACAGCATTTTCTAG
Organism: Actenoides lindsayi; assembly: GCA_025331215.1. Taxonomy (NCBI): domain Eukaryota; kingdom Metazoa; phylum Chordata; class Aves; order Coraciiformes; family Alcedinidae; genus Actenoides; species Actenoides lindsayi. The sequence continues at coordinate 272,065 of WTSP01006103.1, forward strand.
TAGTAGACCTGGCTATATATAGAAAAGGTGTTACTGTTGTCACAGTCCAGTGGTTTGCAGTGTGGTTCAATAGTCTGTATAGATAATCAAGGCTATTAACCAATTTATTTCCTTAATCCTGTCTTGATACTTTTCCGTATGGTTTGCCCAGACCCCTGACTTCAAACTGGATGACAGCATCCCACTTTACCAAGGCAGATCAGCTGTCCTACAAACATTGCAGCCAGTATGAACCTGCTACCCTCAGCCTCTGCATGCTTCCCAGAGACCTATTCTGAGGTCAAATCCTATTTTCCTGGCTTCCTTGTTAGGTGTGTCTCATGGCCAGTGGCACAAAATGGTGAGGCACCCATCTTTCTCTCAGATGACATTATCCCTTGTGAGGCCATAAGCTGTAGTCCTCTCTGATCCACCAAAGAAGAGCCGGAGTATGAAGAAGGTAAAACCTTATGGAGGACAAGGTAAGGACATGCCACTGTTTGTAGAGCACAGAGAGTAAACCTCTTGCTCCTAGACACCTAGGGAATAGCAGCAGCTGCAAAGGAAAAGAAGAGAAGCAGGCTGAGTATTGAAAAGTTACCATGTACTTAAAAAAAAAAGAATTGCATTTAAAGAGAAAGGAGAGATTGACACTCCCGAAAGGATTTTATTGTTTGCATTTTTAAGATGCTAGGCATTTTTAATGATGTGTTAATGATCATATTCTATTCAGATGGGATTCATCACACTGCCCTTTCTCTATTTAAAAATTTAACATCTAGCCTTAGCTGGCCATTTAGGATTCCACTCTGCTGAAGGGCACGAGAACACTCTCTATGACATAAAGGATGCACTGCCATCCAGAGCTGTCAGCCTCTTTCCACGTGCTGTAGCAGCACACCCAAACTCCATGCCAGCTGTGCCTCATAATCATCCCTTAAGCAATGGCCACTGTCTCCTGCCATGGCCAGGGTTTTGAAAAAAATTACTTGAATTGCTCCAGAGTTAGAAGCCAATTCAAAATTAGATGATGGGAATCCCATTGTTAACACTGGTGAACAATAGATACACACAGGATCAGAAACACAGCCCTGGGTGCATATTGCATATTATTCTCCCTACCCTTTAAGATTCAAACATTTGCAACCAACATTAAGCTCGGGAAAATAACGTTTGGAACTTCTTTGCCCTGCAAATCTCCTTTCCCACCCTCCAGAAAATGCTACTGAGTGTGTTCCACCCTCTGCTTCCCTGAGCCAGACTGAAAGGGCTGATTGATTAAGGGCAAACATCTGTGGGCATTAGTTGATGGGTGAACCAGGACTTCCCAAAAGAACCAGTGTTGTATGCAGTTCACTGGCTTTGAGAGAGGACCATCCTGAGTGAAATCATGCTCTTTTTATTCTGTTACAATGAGCAGCCGAAAAAGGAAACTTTCAAAATCTCTAGTCATTGTTGAGGATGGCAGTCTTTATTTTAAATGCTATGGGAAGGCACTGCACACATTGGTTGCTATGACTATTGCCTCTATTTTTGGTTCTTCAGCCCTCAATAAACAGGACTATTGAAAGGCAGAGCTAAATCTAGAGGCCTGTCCCCTTCCTTCATAGCCATTTGTGTCATTCATTGACTGATGTAAATCATCTTAATACCCAATACCAATTTTTACCTATGGGTGCTATACCCAAGGTGGACATGCTCCAGATCTCCTCCTCTCTGCTGCTTAGAAACCCTCTTCTAATTTCTAGTTTCTATGTTCATTCATGGCTAATTCTGAAAACTTTTTTTTTTCTTTCTCTTTTTTTTTTTTAAACTCTGATCTCTATATAAATAACCCCCAGCAGCCTGGACAGTTTGTTAGCAGGGCCATAAGTTGTCCCCCATCAAAGGCTTTGAGAACCCCTGGCTTCAGCTCAAATTGGATCACAACTAATGGCATTTGCTGTTTTTCACGGGAAAGGAGAGTGGGCTTTGTGGGTCAGATGTTGCTGTGACCTAAGCGTTGTGTTGGAAGACACATTTTTGTATAACAACCATTTTATCTGCAGCATTAGTCAGAGATGAAGTTCTCTGTCCTTTGTCCCAGGGCTCTCATTTTTGGCACCACCTGACATTTGACTCAAGGATCAGTCAGTATTTCCATAATGATTAACCCAGTGATTGTCAGTGTTCACAGCTCGGTGTTAAACATGGGAATACTTGGATTGCACAGATGCCAAGTGACCGTTGCTAACCAAATAAAAACGTGTCCCGAAAGCCACCCTCCTGGGCACCCTCAGAGCTGTGGAGTAGCCTCAGGAGGCAATCAGGAGGGCTCTTGCTCTTGGCTGCTACACAGCACTTCCAATGCAGTAATTACAGTTCAGATAAAACATGTGATTGGCAATTTCAACGAAAGAGTTAAAAAAAAAAAAAAAAAAAAAAGAAGTTTTGGAGCTGGAAGGATATGACGTTTTCAAAGGAATTTAGTTTCTTGAAATAAAGTTTTGTTTGACTTAGCCATTTTCTGTCCCTTTTGAAGCCAATTTGCTTCTCCAGAAATGCCAACAGTTTTCATTTTTAGCTCCTCAGAATGGCTTGGGGATTTTTTTTTATCTTCTGAATGTTTTCAGAAGAAAATGTGGAGCCAGAAAGTTATTTCAAACAAACAAACAAATGAGAAAATAACAAAATGATTGATTATAAAATGAAACATTTCATGTTTTCTTGTCTTGGCCTCAAAAAGATTTTGAGATTTCTCTCTCTCCATGTTTTTTCATTAGAGAAACTTTCATCTCACAAGTGTTTGTGGGAGCTAATTAGAGGTACTGGGCAAATTACAGGTGCAGCAGTGCAACTAGTTGCTGTGGAAAGACAGTGAGCTTGGAAATCTCTCTTTTTAATATAATTGTGTCTCTTCCTTTGCACTCAGGCAGACAGTAAGAAGTGTAATGCCAGAAAAATCCAAATACTTCAGCATAAGAATTAATAAGGACATGAGAATTCCTTCTTATCTTCAGTGCTTTGCATCCTGAAAGCAGGGAAACCAGCTCTTTTCTTCCACAATTGTTTTTCATGTTAAGTGAGTCACTACTCTGAGTATGACGGAGAAAAATTTTCCTGGTGTGCTGCACATCACAGAGAGACTCTTGCAAGAGGATGCAGTGATAACCAGCTCTGTCAGGAGAGGAAAGAATATGGTCCCTAGCCTCAGAGCACTCAAGGCAGGAAGAGTCTGCTGGAAGAGAGGAAAAAAGCAGGTCAGATTATGGAACTGCCACTCTGGTGATGCAACTCTGACCTGGAATGACAGCATATATGGATCCAGGAGATCACGGGATGTTTGTAAAATAGATCTTCCCTCTTGTGTAAGCAAGAGGATAAAATTATCCTGGCAACAGCTGTTGTTTCCCAGAATGAGGATCAAGGCTGGCTGTTTTTTCCTGCAGTATTCAAGACATCAGGCCTTCTTATCCCCATGATCCTGCGGTTGCTGTCCTGTGCAAATGGTCTCAAACACGCAGAGATAAACATTTCTCCCTGACATAGTATCCACACTAGTGTGCCATAAGGTTTCTTTTAACTTCTCACATCATGTAAATCTGCATCCTTACTCATTTTTGCAACATGAAAAACAGTAGAAGGAAGAAGGAGGAATGCAGAGAAAAGAAGAGAGAAGAGAAAAAGAGTAAATCAAGTGAGTTTGGCAATATAATACAGTCTCGTAACACACTCGGGACTTGAGCAACAGGCAAGGTTGAAACTCATTTACAAAGCTAGAAGTTAAGTCCCTTTTGAAGTTTTTAAAGAGGACATAGACTTTCCCAAAGTCTATCCAAACGTGCTTAGCTAGATCCCATCAGCAAGAGTGGCAGACGGTCATTCAGCTGGCTGGGAGAGGAAGGAGGATGGTTGGAGGAACAGATGTCTCTCCACATGTCACTCAACAATCCACTACCACCAGGGGAAATGAGAGAGTCAGAGACATGCAGGGTTCCAGCTCAAGCAGGTTGTGGCTTCTTTGGGGCTTGCAGCTCGCTGGCTGGCTGACATCCCACACAACTCATTTGGCTTCTTGTTGGTAGGTCAGGTGTGAGTTCAGAAAAGATAAAGTGCCTTTCCACCACACCATGAAACCACACTGCTCCCTCTTCCTGCTCCCTCTTCCCCCTCTGAAGGCGTCCACATTCTGGAATTTTTATTTTCCTGAGCAAAGAGGAGGGTGAGTAATAGGTTTGCTTTGTTACTGGCAGTGCTCACCACTGAAGTGTGGGCCTGCATCTGCTGCTGAGATATATCAGAGGAGATGGCAGGGTGGTCAGGAGAGCATCTGACCAGAGTTTTAACAGTGCATTTAATTTACAAGCAGGGGGAAGGTTTAATATTTCCGTCCCCCTCTAAGTACACTCATGTGGCATCCCTCCACCTGTCTCCTGGGGAGCTGTGCTAATTGCCACAGACTGAGGAGCTGAGCCCAAACTGATTTTACAGGGCACTGCAGCCAGGGATGGCTGTGGGCAGAAGCATTAGGCGTTACAATATGGCAATAAGGGCGCTGGTTATCAATGGCTGAAGAGCAAGCAAAGATCTGGCTGGCTAGGTTGCATTTCTTGCAATACAAAAGTTTATTTGGATTTTAAAGAGATGTGCAGCCAGATGCTGACTATGACAGGTAAAAAGAAGCAAGCTTCATTTCAGTCTGTCCATCAAGACATGGCTCCTGGAGCATGCCATCTTCATCACACAGGTACGGTGTACCTGTTGTGTGTCCCATCCTCACAGCACTCCACTGACCACAGGCTCCCAGCACCTTCTAATCCCATAACCCTGTCAGAGTTTAACACCATGAGGCTCAAGGAAAAGAATGTCACTTCCATTCTGCCCATATCACACTGTAGTGGTTTGTGAATTTCTCTAGCATCCAGGTCAGTAGAGTCATGACTCACCATGTCACCAGGGGACAACAAGGGTGTCTGTCAGTGCTCTGCCTCCCTCTCCCAGCAGTTGTCTGCTGGGCTTATGGGAATAATGCCCCTGAGTACACTGCGGCTGGCCCAATTATCAAAGATCTTCAGCTGAGATCTTTTCACACGGTGCGAAGTGCCAGCTGCAGAACAGCTAACCTGATATTGAAGGACACATTGCATTACAGACTCTGAACTGGCTTTGTTTTAAAAGTGCTGTCTTTTGTCTGTAACTCTTCAACTTTCCGTCTCTTTTTACCTTCTCTGGGGCCACTCTGTGATTCCCTATTTCAGCCCTTATTTTACTTCTCCTGGTCAGACAGTTTCCCTGTCTGTGACATGACCATCTGGTTGTGACTTCAGTTCACTGAACCTCAATTTTAGACATCTGTGCTAAACTGGTGATCTAAACTCCTATGGCTGACAGAGAAAGAGACATGCCAGAAGACAAATCTTTCCTTCTCATTTTGATTTCTTGTTTAGACTGGCAGAAATCCTCTGCTGAAGGAATTGTTCCTTTCCAGTACCTCTCCAGAATCTATGAAGCAAGTTTCATTTATATAAGCCACTCACTTTTTAGATAACCAGAATACGGTGAGATGACTCCTGCCTCTATCTTCAGTGAAGTGAAAGATGAATTTTCTCCTGTAGCTTCTTGGTGAGCTTTTCAAATAAGTATAAACTCACAGGAAGCTCTGGGTTTTTTTCATTTTCAAAAAGGAGAAGTTGATATGACTAGATTATTAGGAAGGTTTAATACCAATATCAAAGTAGCATTTTCCACCTTCAGTTCACATCAAACTGTTGTTCAGTTCATCTGTATCTAACGAGTATGAGCTGCCATCAGTAAACATGACAGGTGCTGTCTTGCTTAGTTTACAGGGTCTGGACTGGAGCCTTCCAGAGTGGAAGCCACGAATTTGCACCACTTTTCCCCCAAATCAGCCTCTCTCTACCATTTTGTACCCTCTACACAGCCAGGAGCCTTGCAGCATCTCAGTGGATTAGACTGGCACTTCTCATCACCAATGCCCCTTGAATGCTTTTAAAACACAGTATCTACAAGAATCACTTCTAGGACTTGAATACGAATACTCCACAGCAGGATGAGACTTTTGTTCTGGCACAGAATTTACTGCATGGTCTATGGATGGCTCTGTTCATCTGAGCACAAAGGTGTCTCCGATAACTTCCTAACATGCAGACGGGATAATGTTTTAACATTACTCAGAAGCATCACATAATGCTATCAGGAGGGAAAGGAAGAATGTTATTTCCAGTTTAAGACAGTATGAAAATTGCATTTCTGAGACCACACATTCAAAATCATGAGTTCTGCTGCAGAAATCAGGAATTAAACTTTAAATCACAAACATTTATTTAATGTGAAGAAGTATGAGATGAATGGTGTTTGATTTCAAGTTTTTAAGTCTTTTAATAGAACTTTCTAATTGTATAGCCAACTCCAGAAGTTAAGGAGCTCATTGTTATTCTTAGCTAAAATGGAGATGATATGCAACCATCTGACTCCAAGAACAGGCCTTTTAAGAAAAAATAACAACAGCTTGTCAGGGTGGAGTTGGGGGCAATTTTAATGAAGAAATTAAAGGATACATTTATTCCATTCTCCCCATCCCCCCAGCCCAAACCTGGAGGTAGAAATATGAACACAGATCAATTTAAATCATTACTTCAGGCTATGGGGGTTTGGCCCACTCACTACTTACTGTTAATATCAAAGCATGAAGAGTTTTACATGCAGAGCAATAGTGTTGTTTTTTTTTTACCCAGCTAACAACCCTTTCTCTGACTGCAGCTAGATGAGCTGCTGAGATGTGACAGGATTGGGTGGAAAGTCAGCCATCCCTGGACTCTTGCCCTGTCTCCTTACCACCACTGCTGAATACCTCTGCTAAATGGCCAGTGTAGGCAACTCTACAATCACCTCGAAACCCAGGTCCCTCAGAAGAGCCTGGATTGCTTTTTGGAGCAGTTAACAAGAAGCTGAGTTTGTGGGTTGGGAAGAGAATGGAGGGTACAGAGATGAACAGCTGGAGAGTAATAACTTTCTAAGGGGATCGGCTGCCACATCACGTCTGATCACAGATTTGTTGTGAAGCATCTGTTTTCCTCCTACCTCCTGATGTGGTCCAGCTTCTTTGCTCTGACTCTGCTCCCTCCTTCATTTTCAGAGATCATGTTTCTTGTATTCTTATATATCCTTCTGGGTACAGAAAAGGCTCAGCAACTCCACAGGCCCTGCCAGTGTGTTTGAGAATTGCCACCCATCCCCTTGTGTGCTCTTCTGCCTAACAATGTCATGCCAAACAGACTTAATCAAGCTCCCCTGAACTAGTTAAACCTCTGGGGAGTCCAAATTAGCATATTTTCTTAGTCAGAGTAATATTACACAGAATATTGAATGACAGTTAAAACCACATCTGGATCTTGCTCTATTATAATACATCCATAGCCCTGAGGGGAAGCAGTGTGGTTTAGTGATTCATGAAACCTGGGTTTTATTCCCAGTTCTTCCACTGCCTCCTTGGGTGACCTTAACTAAGTTATTTCACTGCCCTATGCTTCAATTTTTTCATCTATGAAAAAGGGGGCAAAAATGGGAGAAACTGTCTCCTGCCCAAGGTCCTTTGATAACCTCTGAAGGCAAATGCTCAGCACTATTGCTCAGCCTCCCATGCCATTTCCATCTGGGATTGCATGCAGACAGGTGGTGTGCCTCACATCTTTCCTCCCTATGTATGCACAGGTTTCTCCACAGCTTGGTGCACCTCTGCAGGCTCCCTGAGGCTCTCCCACCTCCCTCTGCCACTGCTGCAACTGGCCATGTCCAACACAACTGCAGCTGTGACCCTGTCCCTGCTGCATGAGACCCATGAGCACGAGGCATGCCAGAGAGAGGAACAGCATCAGGGGACTGTGTCATCCAGCTTGTCCTGATAGGAAAATACCACTGTCAGTGTCAGCCCTGTCATTTCTCCTGCTGTGCTAGGCATGTGTTTAATGGCCTGCCATGCTAGTTTGTATATGTCAGCAGAGACAGGAGCAGAGAGGTTTGTGCAGACTGAAGGTCCCAATCTCCCTTTCCTTTTGCATAAACCAAAAAACTTGGGAAAAAAAAGGAGTGTCTGTAACAAAGAATTTGAGTCCTGTGGGAGAGGGGATGAATACATTCAACCCCTTCGCAGGTCAGCACAAAACAGTGGTCGTCCTTCTGTGTGTTACATGGCTCATCTGGCTGGAACCTACCGACACATAAACAGTTAAGTTCCTAAAGAGCACAAAGTGACAAGCCCTGCTTTTCTTTTGAGAAATATTCCCATATTTCCCAGGTTACAACCCACTAGATAACAACCTTGAGCTGAATGTTATCACGGCTGAGATTTTCCACCGCAGGAACATACAGGATGCTTTTTTGGTTTACTACCCACTCCAAAAAAAAAAAAAAAAAAAAAAAAAAAAAAGTGCATACAGCAAAAAAAAAGGAAGGGTCCAACCCCTGACAAAACCTTTCAGTGGGAC
>WTSP01006103.1:287839-308707 GCA_025331215.1 Actenoides lindsayi
CCTTTCCTTTCCTTTCCTTTCCTTTCCTTTCCTTTCCTTTCCTTTCCTTTCCTTTCCTTTCCTTTCCTTTCCCTCTCACTAAAATGAGTTGAATCAAAATATTGGGATTGATGTATTCCCAGAAATTTGAATGTGGAATCATCAAAACTTCAGATCATGGGCCTATTTCTAAGGAAATAAGACAATGTTTTTTCCAAGAATGCTAGCATAGGCTGTCTGCATTTGTTTAGAATAGCACGCTAAGACCAGATCTGTAGCATGCAACAGATGATGCAAAAAGCTAACATCCACACTATACACATTCTTCATGTTTTCCCTCTGACTACCTCTAGCTTGGCTCCATGGATAGAAACATTCTAGTGTGGATGGAGAACCCTACTTTCTCTTCTGCTTAGCTTCATCTCACTCAGTGATGGAAACTGAAGTTTTCATATGGGTAAGTGAGCACTGCTTACATAAATTTCTTGACTCAGACTAATGCACCCATGTAGCTGCATGGAATATCACACTGAAGTATGTCCAAACCTTCAGCAAGTTTGAATAACATTTTCTTCACTCACAAAAAGAGATAGGTACAGTAATACATTCTTGACATTTCTTGTTTAATTTTGTAGAAGTTTGAGACACACGTTGTTGTTGTTGATAACAACAAACTATTGTGCATTTCATGTCTACAATTGTGATTTGTTTTACTCATGCCCTCTGTATTTTTTAAACATGAGCTTACGCTGGGTTACATGGCAGGCAAATGAGAGTCAGTGGATTCCTTGAGTAGACCCAGTGAATTTCACACTATCTCACCTGGGCACTGTGGATATGATAACCATGCAAGCAAGATACTCCATATATTTTGCTACTTGATGTTTCCTCCTAAATCCTTTTCACTCTACAGCCATTCCTGAGCTTATGTTTCTCCAGATAATGCTAGTTACATTTACCAAGGTTGTACACCCCAGCAGCTGTATCTACATGAGCTGTAGTCATACCTCTGACTGTGGTGTGAGCTTAGCTCCCAAGGGATGCACCCCTGAATTGAGCCTGACTTCCTGAGATGGCAGGAGCTACAGCTGCAAAAGGACCTTATAGAGAAGGATTTTTATGGCAAACCAGCAAGATGAGCAGCACTGAATGTTATAGTCACCAGCTGCCAAACATTACTGTGATATTCCCTCTATCAGCCAGCAACCTCGTGGGACCAGACATTTCGATGGTGGCCCTGGTTCACAGAGAGTTGATTGTCTTCATCAGAATTGCCAGCACAAGTACTTGAGGCATCATAACTGGCCCCTAAGAGCTCTTCTCAAAAACCTAGGCAGTTCATATACTGCTGAAGCTTGACAGACAGAGGGAAATTAAGAGCCAGACTGATGTCTCAAAAGGAATAAAAAATTCCTCCTGATCAGATCACTCCCCTCACCTGTGCTGGACAGATCAGGATCTGTTTGCCCTACCTATATGTCATGGAAGCCAAGTTTTCTCCAAGGTTTTGTTTTAAAGAACACGTACCTACCAATTGCTCACAAAGCATCCTTTCTTTAATTCTACAACAGAGGCTTTGCAGAAATGAAAATGCTTTTAAATTTTGCACAAAGCCAAGTGTCCTTATATACCTCTCTCTGTTTTCAGAGGGAAACTTGGAACATAGAGAAGAGGAGTAAATTAAAGCTTTTTTTTTTTTTTTCCTCAGCATTCTTGGGTCTGGTCCAGGCTCTTGAGTAACTGCTCCTGTGCTTTCTGGACAGTCATGCAAATCTATAGGGTTATGTGTGCACTATTCAGGGTAATTTGATGGGTTTTGATGGTTGGCCTCCAAGTGCAATTGCAGTGCAAGAAAGGATCAGACAGAGAGCAAGAGAGAATGCCTCCTAACATAGCTACCTGCTGTTCTTCACAGGCAGTTGCTGCTGAACTGGAAAGAGATTATATCAAGAATGAATGGAGGGGCATTGCTTTAAAGAGTAGATTGTGTCTGTCTTCCCAGTGGGATGACAAAGTCTATGTGGAATCCTGGGGTAGTCTAAATGACAAATGTCCACTGATGCATCTATGTAAACACCACAGGAAATGTGTCAGGAGATAGCACTGCCCAACATTTCCATTTTTAAACATTTCCATTTGAAATTTGAAAAAGATTATAAAGACCATGGACCTACATAGCAGAGAGAAAGTTCTAGCGGTGTGTCACTGGTCACAGTGGGGAGCTGTAAAAATCCCTGTCTACATGGGGGAGTACTGCGTTGAATCTGAAACTTCTCTTTCCCCCTAGAAAGAGAGGTTCTTAACTGAGAACCCAAGTGTCTCACAGAGGATTTGATGCAGACCCGGCTGCCATGCCCATTCAATGACTCATTTGAAAACAACCATTTTCTGAAAGTCTTTGTTTATGGATATTTGAGCAAATAAATGTCAGCTCCTCCTCCCTGGTTATTAATGATGTAGTTGCTTGGCTCTGTCTGCACAAATTCTGCCTCCTTATCTGGTGCTTCATCTCAGACACAAACTGAATGACTGAGATAAACCATGTGCATCTCCTGTACTTCAGCATCATCAGCAACAGCTAATCTCTTCTGTAATCACCAGCTGAGTTCTACCTGCAGGGGATCCATGGGGGTGGATATTATAAGAAGAGCTATTGTCTCTTCATGTCCAAATGCCTTCTCTTGAAACCCATGGCAAGAGGTGGGAGTCATTGTGTTGCCTAAGAAAAATTGGATCAAGGTGACTTCTTTAGTGGTGGCCTAGACAACCTATTTGGTTGTAAGCTCAAGAAACTAAGGAGCTTTTAGTTCTCCTTTCCCCTCACACTATAATTTTCATAGGGATTGGGGTACAGATCACTGAAGCTTTTGGTTCAAGAGAAATATAGCAAAGCAGATAGGATTTTTTTTTTTAATGGACAACTATGAATTCATCTCACTTCAGACTGTTGAAAAGAAAGACTTAACACTACAAAATTTTGCTTTGAAAGTATTATTTGCCAGAAGTATATGTTCAAGGTTTTTTTCTTTCTATTCAAAATGCATTTCCATTTTAAACTATAAACTGCCGGACAATTTTATCTAAAGATTAAAATTTAAACAAAGTATTTTAAAAATCTGATTTTTTGTGTAATTTTTACTTTGCCAATACAAAGGAATTGTTCGTTTCACATAATTTTTGCTGATTCAAGAGAGGAAAAATTTAAAAAGTTAGTTCAAACAATCTCTAAAAAGTCCTTAGGAAAAGAGTTCCTTTCATAGACATGTATTTGTCTAACAAAGGCAAATGAACAGAGTTTTGACTCCGTCTGATAAGAGCAATGACAGTGATGGAGAAATAGATTATAGTTACACTGTGTCCTCTAAGCTATTCATTTTGCGTCTGTCTCACTTCCAGCCTTTTTTTTTTTTATTAAGTATGACTGATGTTTGTAATAACCTAATATTTAATTTTATTCATGTATTGTCCAAACAAAAATTGAGACTTCCAAAATTTCAATATTTCAGCTGACTTAAAATACAGGTCCGTGTACATGCATGGTGTAGTGGGAGAAGTCAGAAGACCTGCACCAGCCACCATCCTTTGTCACCCTTGCACTTTTTGTCTCATATGAATCGGAATCCAGCGTCTCATTCCTCTAATATAAGTCCCCAATTAGTTTCTTTCTACAGTCAGAACTGCTGTAGCAAAGAAATAGGCATGAAAATGTTTGTATTGTTTTGGAGCCAGAGACCTGGATTGTCCTTTATTTCCTAGTTCTTTCAAGCTAGGAGACTGCAGTCTCAACCTTGATTGATCCCAAAATGCTCATGAAACTTCCTATAGTCCTTGTTTCCAGACAGAACTAAGGACTGTCTATTGTCTGAAATACTCATATAGAATCATTGCCAAATTGTCTCAGTCCTCCCTCTATTCATTTTCCCAATATCTCTGGGAAAGGTCTTGTTAGATATAAATCAGACAGGCTAAAGCTCTCCCCAAGACCAGATCTTTCTTAGGTACAAGTGGAAAAATCCTACTGATTACCATGGAAGCAAAGCTGTTAAGTATATGGGGGGCCCATAGACACATAATTACAGTAGCTTAGCAAGTTACCACCTCTTCCTCTGAGATTTAAGGTAACCCCTTTCACTTTATGGTTAGGACCAGGTCAAACACTTTTCGGCACATAAACTGATGGGCAAAGACTCCATTACTTTAGCACATGCAGCTTCACTCCTGTATCAAAGTTTAAGAAACTTTTTAATGGAAGGGACATGTAGTCATTCCAGGGGAAAAAAAAAAAAAAAAAAAAAAAAAGGAATTTACAAGCCTGTTTATGTAGCTTTACTATTTTGGTTTTCAACATAGTCCATTTGAGATCAAGACAAGACTTCATGTTCAGCTACTACCTTTATATTCTCCCATTTTGCTTCTTTGCTTGCATGTATGCGACTGTACATGGAAGCTTGAGAGCAGGGTATTCATTTTGGCTTTAATCTCAGTCATTTTAGGCCCCATGGATCAGTTTTCAAACATTCTTCTAAGTGACTTACCCAAGATCACATACCTACATCTGCATCAGTTTCTGACAGTCTATACTAGCAGCTTCAGGACTGAAAAATCTTTCAATCATTGCTTTGATGACCTTCATGCTGGCTGTTCCCAAGAGCTCAAAAACCATGGCGAATTTCTGAAATAGTTTGTGATAACAGGTAATAACATATAAATAAAGGGAATCCACTTCATTGTTGCAAATGCTTTGGGAAAGGTGACAAAAGCCCACGGTGACTCAGAGATGATGGGAGGTTCCCCCTTGGGTTTGCAGCTCATGGCTTTTAGTCATGCTCCTCTTCAGACTAAGATTACTTGTTGAAAGGCTTATGAGTCCCAGGTCCCTCTCTGTCCCTCAGCTAGAGCAGCAATGCTCTTTGGCAAAGAAGCAGGATGATCAGCTATGGGCAGTAACTCTAAGGTGTACATGAGGCAGATAAATCTGACCAATTTAATTAGCTCAGCTCTTGCTCACAGTTTCAGTGTAGACTCAAAATAAGATAAACCCAATGCGTCTGTTTTAGTCAGTGATAGGAACTTAATTCTGTTATCTACAAAGGCAGGCAGATATTAGATAGATAGATAGATAGATAGATAGATAGATAGATAGATAGATAGATAGATAGATAGATAGACCAGCCTGAATTCATTCTAGTGATAAATCTATTTATTTAGCTATATTTATGTGGGATAATCTTCTTGGCTGAAAAGTGGCCTCAAAAGAAGTCCCTGCGGCGTCAGTTTGCACAAACAAAGGCAAAGCAGCAACAAACAAATAACTCCATCTCACATTCTTCATGGGACATGAAACACACAGCAAGCACTTTGTCTCTGGAATGTTTCCAGCAACATTTTACCAGAGGCAGTTTTGAAGGAGGTGCTCTGTTTTTGTTTGGGGATTTGTGTGCACATGCCGTTATTCTGAGGGGAGAAGAAATGCATTTGTGAAGCTGCATCACAAAATGCAAAGAAGTTGCTGTAAGATTGATTCTGGAATTGTGTGCTTGGATTGATTCATTTATTTGATTATATTAAACCACATATTTTTTCAAGAGTATGGTTGTTTGGATGGGAATAGATACAGAGAGTAAATACTAAGTCCTATTTTGGGGGAATCTGCTTCAATGTATTTAGACAGTACAGCCTTTGTGGGATGAAAAAAGGTTTGGAAATAGTCCCAGCAGAAGATTAGGGGCAAGGGAAGGGTCACACTTTCCTGAATTATCTGTTGTCATCAGAGACAAGATACTGATTGAGCTGAACTTTGGCATGTTCTTGTCTGACCTCTTTAATACTTCTGTCACAAGAGTATTTTAAGTTTCTGGCCAAAGATATCTTCTCTAGCTTTTTGCCTTCTCTATCCAGCAGGACTTGAAACAAGATAGTCATCACGGAGACACTGAATTCAAACATAGACAGGAGTCAATTTTCTAAGCCATTTTAGACCCTCTAGGGTATCCTGTGTCCTCATGGGCCTGCCATGGGGGAGGACCTGTGCCCCTCTTAGTCTGCATATCCAACAGAGGCCAGGTGGAACACTCCACTGGTCCTAAAATGACACTGCTTCTTTTGTTTAGGCAGCCCAGTCCCGCATACCTTGTGAGTGTTCTGTTGACACCAACAGAGAGACAACTTCATGGAAAACAAGGGTGATCCCAGCCTAATGTCCCAGTCATTCCCTGGCCTTTCTGGTGTTTTGCCATTTGCCATTCCATCATCTATATCTAGAAGATACTGGGAGCATCTATTGCCCATAAGCTTCAAGAAGTGCCACTGGAGATGTATGGGTTGTGTGTAATCTCTGTGGTCCCAGCACCATCCTCTAGGCCAGTATGATCCCAAATCTATGGCATCTCAAATCCATTTCTGAGTTGGGTCCCACAAAACTGTTCACACAGCAGCCTTGAGAAGACAGATCAAGGAGGGCTGTGCTTATGGGCCTTTATGTATAAAGGTAGCCACAGTGTCAGAGGACCAACACCCGGCCAAAGTCAGGGGCAATCCGATGGAGACCACCTTCTCATTTCATATTTCACTACTTTCCCAAGCGCACAGGTTCAGAGCTGTCCAGTCCCAGCAAGCAAGAATGAATACTTTGGGCCACCTGGCCTTCAAGGGAATCAGCTAATTCATCTATGTTACCATGTAGATAAGCTTTCATCAGACTATTCGTCATGTTTAAACATAAGCTTGGTAAAGTCCATCTCCCTTTGAACACATTATTCATTCTGCTCCTTTTCTCATTAAAATTCTTGCCCGGTGCTCAAACACCAGCAGTCAGTGTCATTGTCAGACATGTCATTTAAGTCCCAATAAATCATTATCAGTGCCAGTGTTGTTTGGAAACACAGCTATTAATAAAGTGCTCCAATGGAAACACAAAGAAGCAGCCAAACGAGGGGTGATGGGTGAGGTGGCATCACCACCATTTTGCCAACAGGGACTCCCCCTCCACCATTCATGAAAGCCAACAGCTCTGAAGACCCACCAAGGAGAATGTCCTGCCTGCCTGGTAAAGGCAAACCCCTGTGCTGGCCCATAGCAAGCTGAGCCTGCCAAAGGAGATAGGCTGTGTCACAGGGAAAGACATAAAAAAAACCCCCAACATTTAACGAAGAGCTGGAAGTGATGGTTCACAGCAGCAAGGCAGTGTTGTACCCATCTGCCTGTATTAGCAGCTGGCTCAGAGGTATTTCAACATCTCATGGCAAATGGGACCTTCCTCATCCCCATGTGGGAGTGCTCACTCCCCCACGCAGTTCAGTGTTGCAGTGATGAGTCAAGGGAGGGTTGATGGATGGATGTTTGAATTAGCTGAGTAGCACATGCCGACTAACAAAGCACATGGAGACGAAGTGTTTATTTTTCGTGTACAGCAGCATAAATCCCAAGCACCCATCCCTCCCCCGAAGGGCAGCAGCCTGGCTCTCAATGCACACCACGCCCCCCCTCCCCATCCCACCTGCCCCTGCACCAAGCCAGCTGGATTTGCCACGTAGTCCAGGAAGCTGTTTGATAGTCCTCATACAAGGGATCTGGAGGTTATTTGTGGAAAAAGACAGAGGTGCTGACCATGGAGACACAGCAGGGAAGGAGGGATAGTCTGCCAGAAGTTTCAGTGAGCACCCAGGATGTTCACAGCTTGGAAAGTAAAACTTAGCCTCTGAATTGTAAGAGGTTGTGGCTGCTTTTGCCATCAAACATCTGGCTCAGGAGAGCAAATCCCAGGGAGGAAAACTGCCTGGGAATACTGTTTCTTTCTCCCCCACTCCCCTCTATTTCCCTTGTCCTTTTGCTAATAAAATTAAGATGCCCCCAAACCAAGCTCCCATCATGCTCTTTGTCCTTTGCTGGGTGAGTAAGAGCCACTACTAGCAAGCCTAAACTGCTCCAGGCTTTTGTGCCTTTCTCTCCCCAAACACCATCTTTTCAAATTACCTCCATGACAGAGAGTGACCCAAGGGACACCAGCCCTAAGGAGCTCCCATCAGCAGGCATTTGCTTCACGCCTGTAGAAACACATAGAAGAAGACCACACAATAGCTTGTTCGTGTTCATGGGCCTCACATGTGCGGCTGGGAAAGGTGTTATTAAAGCAATGCGAATTAAATCTCCGATATTCTCCAAGTATATTTTGGGGAACGTGCATGTGTCTGTGTCTGTGTGTGTTTTGGCTTGGGGGGGGAAAGGACGGAGGGCAAGTCTTACAGCTGCAGGTAGCAACCCAGATATTTCCCATCTTGCCCTTCCCCAGATCTATCACTGTAAATAGCTTGTCTCTATCTCCCCTGATTCTTTTTTTGTGCTTTCTAAGTCTCTGCAACTCACATGAAAACACCCAACCTTAATTGGCACTGTCAATTCCATCTGACAGATATCCCATAAACCACACCCAGCAATAAAAAATATAAACCCCTTTCCCTCCCCCACCATGAAGTTCAGTTACAGTGAGACAAGGAAGACTCCAGTGGATGGCTGTAGGCAGACAACAATTTGCTGGATTTATGAAAAGATGTTGTACTCTTGCCAATACTTTGATGAGGACCACTTTGTGCTAATGAAATGAGGTGGTATTTACTCACTGGAAGACATTAAATCCCACTGAACTAATGGGTGGGTTTTAAGGCTGCCCTAGGTGCTTCACCATGAAACCCAGTACGATTTACCAGCAATCAACTCCTACCCACTCTCCCAAGCCTCCTTCTTCTCACAAACACTCCTGATAGTTTGTTTTCCTTCCCGTTTCCAGCACTGCTAACTGCCACAGCTTTAGGGACTCTGCATGCATTTTCTCTCTCCTGCACTACATGAAGGCTTGCTGATGTTGTGTGGTGAAGCCTGCTCAGATTCCCAATGAAGACAAGCAGGGGATGTAAAAAGGAGCCATGCCCTCCATCCAGAGCCCTTTATCCTTTGGTACAGTGGAGATGTTCAACGACTATTTCAGTTTGGAGCTGTGCCCCATGTCCTCAGCCCTTTCAATGAGAGCCTCAAGTGTGAGATAAGAGGAACCAAAGCTGTTTTCCTTATTTCATGACCCCATGATGTTTCAACCCTGTTCTGTACATAGTCACAGCACCTGGCCATGAGCCACCACTGCAGTGCATGGAGGTGCCAGAGGAGAGGAGTATTAGTAATGCTCTGGCCAGGGGTAGGCAGGGAAGAGGGGAGCAGTCAAAGGCAGAGGGGGAGCTGGCTGAGGAAGGTGAAATGTAGCACAGCAACTACCTGGAGCCTTCCCAAGGGAAACCACAGTCAGATGTGCTTATTTTGCAGAGGGACCTTGAAGATAAAGGGGATCCTTTGATCCTCTTCTCTGAGGCAGGTGGAGCAAGGGGCTCAGGTTTGCTCAGCAAGTGGGAGATGGAAGGAGGAAAGAATAAGAATTATCCTGAAGGTTGATGGGACCAAATTGTCCTCTTGCTCTCTGTCAGGGGACTGAGATACAAAGCTGTGACCAAGATGTGAGGAGAAAGGTCATAGGAAGTGTCCCAAGCCTTTGGATTTGGGCTTTGTCATCAGCAACCCTTGCAAGAATAGATGAGGTCCTGGCCGATGGTAGAAGTGGTCCCTGGGGATTCAGGGCTGGCAAACAGTACTCTCCAGCATCCAAAGCCAAGACTTCAGAAGCAATATGGGTAACTACTTTTGCAGCATCAAGAGCAATCTCCTGCTTCCCCGCTGCCTTGCTTCTTGGGTGGTCACCTCCCTGAGGAGGAGAGACAGTGTGAAGCACAGTGTGATAAGGAGGGGAAGGGCAGAGTTAGATGGGGGGCAGGATGAGAGGAAAAGGAGGACTAGGGGAGGAAAACAGGCCCCTGATCCCTGCTGTCACCTCAGCATCATGCTGCTCCCCAAATGCCAGCTTCCTTTTCCCTCCTCACCAAGACAATTCCCTTCTCCACTAATATCACTGCCCAGAGTCCTGAGGAGCTGGGGGCTTGCTGTTGCCATGCTGGGTGGGACATGGATCCCAATCACAGATTCAAGCCCATGGGTTTGTGTGCCTGCACATGCTCTTTTGTGCACAGGCAGCAGTGATGGGAGAGGAAAGCAATGCCAGCTTTTCTCAGGCGTTGCACTGTGCTTCTCCTCACTGGCAGTTCTACCAGGGAGGAGAGGTAGGCAGCCAAGAACGCAGGCTATGAGCAGAGGGGGAGGCGGAGGAGGTGGCTGCTCAGGACAGGGATGCTGGCTTGTGCTGTGGGTCTCGGTGATAGATCAGTGTGGGATGTCAGAGCTAGAGTGAATGTGGGGGAAGTTTGTACCGTCTGGAGCTGCTTAGATGTTCTCTCATCTTTGATAAAAACAATTGAATTTGAGAACTTGTTTCCCACAAGAAAGGCCCTCAGTGTTCTCAAGGGAACAGATTAGGGATTGTCCTAAAGACTCACAGTGGCCAGGGCAGTGGGGAAAGCCAAGTACCAGATGATTTCCTTGGAATGCAACAAATCTTGCAGTGTGATAAGAGCAACAATAGCTTTCCCTCTGGCACTCCCTCTGACCTCAGATCTAGCACCTAACAGGATCTTCCTCTCTGGGCAAGTGCTTTCCAGCAAGATCAAAGCAAAGGTGAAGCCTAATGAGCAGTCTGGGATGGATGGGTCTGAAGGGATGAGTAGAGGGCAACAGGCTGAGCAGAGGAGGTGAGAGATGCCTCTGTGCCACCTGTGGCCCACTTGCACATGGCTCCTTTCTAGGCATGGTGAGACAGCACTGGTTTGCTCTAGTCTAGCACTGGGGAAATCTCCAGGCAATACGTTGAGCTCTTTCTGTCTGCCTCAACCATGAGTCTCCTTCTCATCCAGAAAAAAAAAAATAAAAATACTAGATTCCCTGCTCAGCCCCAGCCCACGAATTTGAATTCCACATCCCTTCTAAGAATCTGTAGAGATCCACTGACCACAGGTACAAGAAAAGCTTGATGAAACTTCTTTTCTTCTTCCTTTCTTCACCACATGACTTTTCATCTGTACCCACTGTGCCCTTGAGAATGGCCAGTGATGTCTCTGGGGTGTGTAGACCTGCCACCACACTGACATACAAAGGTGAGTGGAAAGTGTAGCACTTTGACTGATAGATGCAGGCTGTCTGCAGAAAATATCCCACTAGAACATTATATTCATTTCCCAGTTTAGAAGTTAGGCCTCAGCCCATGAGAGCTAGAAACATAACTTTTAAAAATGCAACTTTTTTTTAACATGATTTACTTATGATTGATGTAGTCTGTGTATGATTAACACCTTTTTTTTTCTAGGCATAGAAGTTACAGGAGTTACAAGAAGGGCTTCACAATTGATGCTGATGCTGATTGAGTTGAGGAAACTCTTTTATTCTAATTATTGCTCTGCAAATGAGTCAGAAAGGCCTGAGGGGTGTTACTTGTTAGAGGAACAGACTGAAAAGCCTGGCTCCTGCCTGATGAAGAAAAAGAAAGATTTCCCTGGAGTTACCACATGACATTCAAACATCCATTCTCCTTGTGGCCTTTAATCCTGACATCCCAGATGATCTCCTGTTTACATGAGGATTATTAATCCTCATCACAGCACAAAACAACAAGCTGCTCCCTGTCATGAGAAACTTAACAGTGTAACTTAACAGGCAAAAGACTTCTGAAGACCATGGGCAGAGTAGTATGAAGTAGACATGACCAATGCAATGCAATGGTCACCTTTGAACTCCCCACTTCACAGTGGAGCTGGTGCACTGCACATCCTGTGATTCACCCCAGAAGCAGCTGCATTTCAGCTGAAAGAGAAAAGTTGCCTATGCAACCACTAAACATAGCCCTGGGGGTGAAACTGCCACTGACCATATCACAGCTATTGCAGCCCATGGTTCCTAATAGTAGTGATGGTGGGGTTTAGATTAATTTGCTGTCATTTCATCATTTACACTAAATGCCATGGTTCTTTGATAAACATTTCAGGCCTTTTTCCAAACAATTTTTCCATTCGGAGCTGATGAAAACAGGCTGTCAGCACTCCCAGTAGAAACACCCTACTCGTGGCAACAGTCGCTGTCTGGCCTAGTGGTCTTCCTGGAGAAAGTCCAAGTGGGAAGGCAGTCTCAAGGTTCCATTCCTGTAGCTGAGTGAGTCTAGGAGGAAGGTGACCACTGTTTCAAGAAGCTGATGATGCTCTTTCCCTCTAAGGGACTTAGGGACCCCAGAGAGTTAGTTTTGTTAGCTTTAAGGCTGAACTGGCATCAGCCAACCCAAAAAATGAGGAGGGGGATGATGGCAGCCCCCAGTGCTGGGGCAGAGGAACCATTTGCCCAGGACAAAGCATGAGTTGTCTTCCAGGTGTTGGTGCTAGCTGCCTTTATCTGGTGAGCTCTCCAGCATCTTCTCCCTCCTTCCCTTACAGGTCTGCTGAGAAGCATTGACACCTGAGAGCACAGACCCCCAGATCACTGGGGGCTTCCTTGTGGAGACTGTCCTCCAAATGCTGATACTTCTGTATCCACCTCACAGAGCTGAATGAGGAACTCATTTCAATGTGAAAGAAGTCTGAACCTGGAGACAAACTCTGCACAAGTAGAGTCCATCTCTATCTGTGGGAGGTCATCAAACCCAGAATTATGGCCAAATTCTGGTTTTAGAGGCTGCACCATACTAAAGCAGGTCCCATGGGACCTGTTGGGTCCATGGTTGACACCACAGTTCGAAAGATGTCCCTGAGAGGCAGGTTCTGGCCTGGAAAGGCATCTCAGATTTAGTACCCCTTCCCTGGATTTCTGCATGGGTCCTACCAATAAAGGGTCCTGCAGCATCTTTCATCTGTGATTCCAGTTTGCCCTTATGAGCTGAGTTCATTGTGGTCAAACTAAAAGGCAAAGCTTAACTAGATCACGAAGCAGGAGGGAAAGGATGACAGTCTGTAAGTTGAGTTATGAGAGTCTGGCAGTTTCTTTTTGGAGTATTTATCAGGATATTGTCCAAAGAGTCCTTCGCTGTTTATGACACAACATAAATACTGTCTCCCTTCACACCCTGAAACAGTGAACTGTTCTTTGATGCAATGTTGTTTACAGGTCATCTTGATAACCTGCCCCACAGGAGGAAGTGACAAAAATAGACCTCCCCACTTTAAAAATCTCTTTATTTGCACTATGCACTGATATTTTGCCTCTGTTGATGTAATCAAACACCACGTTGACAGTGTGTGAAAAGTCTAAAATAAAGACTCCCTTAATCTGGAAATCAGCACCCGGAAGTGTGCAATCAAGAATAGCTGAAGAGGGGAGAGAGCAGAGCCTGTATCCAATATACTGAGGCATTGTTCGAGACATCCAGTTTTGCTGAGGGCCAGTGACATTGGTAGAAGATAGTTGCTCTACAGAGAGATACGTAAATAACAGGGTGTTTTTTTCCTGGCTATGCTCCCTTTTGTCATCTGGACTTCTACTATAGGTAGATTCTGAGGCCTTTTGTTGGACCTCCATTGCTCCATGTATCTCCAGAAATGTCAGAAGCATCTGCAGTATGTGCTTAGATTAATTAGACAGTGTATAAGAAGCTCTGTGTGGACTTTTTGAGTGTGACACAGTCACAGAGGTATGTACAGAAGTCCTGAAGATTCTGGGGAGCTATTATGCAAGAGCATTATAGTCAAAACAACTTGAACTTGGTAGTCTTTTTTAATCTCCCATTGTTAACAGGGTGTGCTTGTCCATCCACAGCTCACAAGCATAACTTTGATTCTAAGGCTTTATTTGGATAGACAGGAAAAACTAGACAGAGAATTCATAGCTAATACCAGCTCACATGTAGAATTGAATTAACTCACAGCCAGGCCAAAAAGAAGTGGCAAACATTCAGACAAAAGTCTGACTTATTCCTCAAGCAACCAAACTTTGGTTGATGATACACCTTCCAGTATAGGAACTATTTTGCTGAGGATGAGGTGGTTTTTTTCTAGCTGGTACACTGAAGTCGGGTTAAATTCATGGAAATCCCCAAGTCTCAGAGTTGCAGAACTAAACAATTAAAGATGTCCCTTCCAACTTTATAACTGGTGAATCCAAGATCCTCTGAGAACAGCATCTACCTGGGATCATATGGAAGGTCAGCAGTAGGCAGTTTAAGTATCCAGTTAAAGGAGATCAGCTCTTTAAAGTTAACTAATCCCTGTGGACAGCTGATAAATGAGGCTATTTAAAGAACTATTTACTGTCATTATTCCAGACTGAAGAATGAATTGTTTTGAAAAATTCAGAATTGCTTCACAACTGATCAGAGCTGAGGAAAAAGACAGAAAAGGTCAGATGACATACTGTGAACTAGTTTCCCGTCTATGAAACTGTCTAATCAGCTTGGCTTAATTACAGAACACAGCCCCCTCCTAGTTGAGACTGCAACATAGAAAAATCTGTGGCCAATTTGGATATAACAAAAAAATAACATCTCACAGAAATCCCTGATGTCACCATATTGTTTGCATGGGGACTAAGTTGTTCCATACACACAAGTTCTTGTTTAGATTGTTTGCTGCCATCCTCAAGAGAAGATATTGCAGTGGAAGAGGAGAATGAACTAACATACTCTAAACCATTCCTCAGTCTCTTAGC
Source organism: Actenoides lindsayi (assembly GCA_025331215.1). NCBI lineage: Eukaryota > Metazoa > Chordata > Aves > Coraciiformes > Alcedinidae > Actenoides > Actenoides lindsayi. The sequence continues at coordinate 302,426 of WTSP01006103.1, forward strand.
TTCATGTCATGGTAAGTAATGAGTTTGGTACTACATCATGGCAATGTTATGACAGAAAGCAAAGCCCTTCTGACCTCGAATTAATCCTGTCTTCTCTGAGAGCTTTGTTTCAGGCTTCACTGGGGATATGTGTGTGTAACTTTAGATGATATCTGAAGGCATTTCAGATGTTAGCCAAAAATGTGCTTTATATTTATTCTGGATTTTGTTGCTCCTTTCCATCCAAAATAGTTTTGGAAAAGGTGGGGAAATAGGTGGAAAATCCCTTGATATCCCCTGATTCCCAGAGTATTAAACTTAAAAACAATTATCAAAAATGTCACTACCACATGACCCGTGTCTGATGAAATGTAGAGAGCTGCATTCAGGATTATTATAGCCACTTAAACTAGAGACAGAAAGTCAGGAAAATCACACATTACAGGAATGTGCTAGCTATCTCAGATCAAACAGAGGAGAAGAACAAGCCAGTTTCTGCATCTAGATCATAGAAATTAGAAATGAAGGAAGCCTGTGGGGTATTTAGACCAAGCACATGTTGTTGACATTTATGGAAAAGTTCCCATGCCGATTCATGGAAGAAATATGTCCTGTTCCCTGTTGGTCTACAAAATACCTTCAGACCATTCAGTGTTAGCCAGTTTCTGTCAATCAGCCTTCTCTTCCACCTGCATTGTTTCTGTCCCTCTCAGGATGCCTGAGACATTTGTCCATTATCTGGTCAATGAATAGTTGATGTCTAGTTTATTTTAATTTCTGCTTCATCTAGTTTCAACTTTGAGTGAAAATAGAGGAAGCAAGATGCTTAGGAGAGAGTTTCTTTGCATACTACAGGACAACTCATGCATGCGATTTTCTAAAGTCTGGAAAAAACTTGAGTAGGACTAGAAACTCCTTGACTTCCTCCCCATAGGATTCATACACATATCCTCTCAGCTGGGAAGGGTAGACCTCAACAATGCTCCTCATATTTTCTAAGCTTTCACCATTATGGGAGGCAGGAACTGAGAACAACCCTATGTTTATAGGGCAAGGACACCTCTGCTGGGAGGTGGAAGAAAAGGAGTTAGTGCTGAGCAGCAGTAAGGACACAGCTATATCCAGGAATTGGCTGGACTCTCCAGGGGCAAGGCTAGGGCAGCTGAAGTGAGTAGGTAATTTACTCAGCATCCCATAAAAGAGGTGGGACAGGCTGTTGATATGCTTTCTTATTTTATTTGGAGCGTGGAAGAAGTCTCTGGGTTCTGCAAAACTTCACTTTGGATTGGTACCAAGACTAGGCTGGAGAAAACCTTTGAACCTTTAGTGTCATGTGGGATCCCTTAAGTGTCTTTTCTGTTTGATAGTTCTGATCAAGCGGTTTTCTCCCAAGTGGTAGTGAGGAAGCGGTAGATGGCAATGCAAGGAGCCATAAGACAACTAGGAAGTTATAGTTCTTTTCTTGTAGCACAGATAAACAGAAAAAGGTTTAGGTTCTATGATGGTAAGTTCAGGGTTAGCAAGATCCCTTGAAGTTTCATGAATTGAGACTTCTCTGTTCCCCTGTCTCTGGAGAACCTCTACCTTCCATGCTCTTTGCTGTCTTCAGATTGCTCATATAAGTGTAAGGAAAGATGCTTTCATTTCAAGAAGAGGCAATTGTTTGCCTAGTTTTTTCCTCCCCTTTGTCTGGGTCTGTTTCATATGTCCTCTTCTCTGCTGCTTGTTTGGAACAGTTGTATTCTTCTGAGCTGTTCAAATGTTGCTATGTTGGATGCCGTGGCATGAAGTGTCCGGTCCTGCCCATGCAACTGTCTCACCTCAGGCTTATCAATTAAGATCCTGTTAGCTTTCAGCTCCCTCTACAGTTAACAGAAAGACAAACCGTCCAAGGGTTACAGAGGTCACCTGAGGTGCAGCCACAAGGCCCTGGTCTCTCTCCATTGACTGAATGGGGACCTCAGCTTATCTGCGTTCCTAACCTAGGCAGCTCACTTACTGGCTATAATTTAAAGAAATCATGATGTAAATGTGTAAATAAGCAGGGAATAGCTGAGAGAGGAAGTACTTCAGTCAAAGAAAGTAGATGCACTGAGGAGAGTCTGGAAAAGGATTTGGTTTCTTGTTTAGGGCTCAAGAAGAGAGAAGATGTTTTTAAATGCTTGTTTCCCTTGCTGTGAGATAGGAGACAGAAAGAGAAGTCACCCGAGAACATGAGGAGAGGAAATAAGTAATGGGCAAAAGTAGCACGGGATGGTACGCGGCTTCAGAATAATTTATGGTTCTCTGACTTATCCCAACAATAAGCAAGAAATTACTCATGTTCATATGCTTTTCACAAACTGTTACAATCTTTGCTGGTGCAGAAGAATTGCTCCCTCCGCAGAGGGGTTGTGTATCAAGGAACCAATCTGCCTCTACCATTAACATTACCCTCTTGCACTTCCGTCCTGTCCCTTCCTGGCTCCCACATCCCATCAAATGAACAAGTGCTTTAGTGCAAGGTAGACAAGGGGTTTCTGGAGTGCTAAGAGATGTTATTTTATGAGGGCAGCTACAAAAGTAAGGTCTTGAAACTTGCAGCCATTCACCTACATTTTTGTTAAGAAAATTAGTCTTCACGTTTTCTGGCTCCTGTCTGTGTGTTGCCTTCCTTAACTTACATAGCAATTCCTACAGATAATAATATTTCCCACCTAGAACCAGTTTGCACTACTACTGTTTTCCATTAGGCAGCTATCGGGTGGCTGTTTCAGCAGCAACAGTTCCCTTGAGTTCATGAGACCAATCGTCAGAAATATGAAGCATTCTAATGACTTGAAAATTACGTTCTTGGCACAGACCATCTTATTCTCTAATATTTTGGGCATTTCTCTTACTTCCTTCACAAAACTAGTTCTTTTAGATGAGAAGATCATGCAATGGAATTAAATTTGGCTTAGTTTGTTTTCATTTTTTTTCCCCATTTTTGTGTGTTTGGGCTGCAATTTTTATTGTTTAGCATTCAGAAGACCAGTTAAGCTAATTCTTTGCATGACTTCCTGAGGTATCTCTTCCATGTGGTCCAACAAAAAGGCATGATATGAATCAAGCAGCAGGGGCACAGCCAGCAGACTAAAGGAGAGTGAGAAATTATTGGGAGATTTGAAAGTGGCAAATAGACAAATTTGTGGTGAAACTGCAAAAAACCAAGAGAGGGTCTTTCTGAACCAGTAGAGGGCATTTCTTTAGGCTGGGGAGGAGGAGCTTTGCTATGTCCCAGGGAGGAAAGTTGTGTTCTCCAACTGGTTGAGGTTTTCCTGCAGTTATAACAGAGGATTGGAATACGTGGCACTTGCCATCCATACACCTTCCTTCAGGAATTAAACACAGTAGAAAGCATTAATTTAATTTCACTGGCACAGCATTAATCCAAGAGCTTGATGGCAGCCCACCTCACTGTCTGATGTTTCTGTGGTCAAAAGCAACAACCAAAAGTAGTCACAGGTAAGTAGGTCTCAGCATCCTAGGAACAAGATTTCATTAAAGAGTACCATAGCTCACTTCATGGATGTCTCTCACCTCCTTTCTATTTGAAGCAGAACAGTCAAGAGAAACAGCCAGCAAGCTAATAACCACCACAGCCTATTGGGAAGATAGGAATAATTATTTAACCCAGTCTTGAATTACTCATTGGCATGCATCTAATTAACAAATTCCATTTATTCCTGTAACTATTGTGCAACAATTAGTGGGTGTTAAATTGAGCTCTTCTGCCTGCAATTTCAATGGTGTAATTTTGCCAAGATGTCTCTGTTTTGCCCAAAATGCCTGGTACCACTGAGAATAGTCTGGAGGTGGTCAGAGCATTTCAACTAAATTTACTTTTGCTGAAAAGTATCATTCCCTCAAAGCCTGGGGCATTTTTGGGGACAGGACAAAGCAATATCAAGTAAGTTTTTATTCCGGCCAGATTCCTGAACTCTGAGACCTGCTGATAACTTCAGACAAGAAAGGAAGAGACATCTGAATAAAAGCAAAGAGCCTAAACCAGATGTTCTGACACAATTACGATTCACATGCCTGTTTGGTTTTGTGTTGTTTTTGGTTTTGGTTTGTTTTTTTTTTAAAAATAGCTGATCCTGCTTCAGGGTGGACAAAAAAACCCAACACTACAAAAAACAAATTTCAAAACCTTGAAAGATTTCACAAAGCTGAATTGTCTTCCTCTGGCAATGCAAGCATGTCCACCCCAAGGTGCAGAACTGTTCCTCGGGCTGAGAAAAGGAGCAAGCCCCACCAAGAGCGCAGGGCTCTGCCTTGTATTACTGCACCCAGTGCCAAAGATATTACAAGGCTTTGAGGCCATGGAAGTCAGCAGGGCAAAAAATGGGTCTCTTTGCAAGCACATCCTGAATAACTGGATTGCCAGAAGATGCTGCTCCCTGTCCTGCTGTGTTCAGTTTCCAGGAGTCATCTTCTTCCTGTGGGCTGGTGGCATGGCCTAGGCAGGTGTCTTTCTTCACTGCAACACCTAGATCCTCCTGAAGACAGAAGCAACATTGTAGGTCTAGAACAACCTCACCTACCAAAAAGGAGGCATTTTCCTATTTGCTGGGCTTTGGTCATCCTATTTACAATATGCTTCTGTCTCATACTGGGAATCCTACATCCAGGCATGATTAACTATGTAAGTCAGATCCCAAAGTGCAGACTGAGCTGTGCTGCAGGTATTTCACTTCAGGAGGCATCACAAGGGCTCCTTTACACAAGCTACAGCTCAAGATACGTGCCTTCCCTTATGGCTGAGCTGTCTAACACTGAGAGATTAAATAAATAAATAAACAAGAAACAAAGTCCTGGTACCATCTGTATTTTACACAGAACCCATCAGGGTCCTTCCATTGGTATGCGTCTGCCAACATGAGGTTGCCAACTTCTCTCTCACACACACCTGATTCTGCCAATAGTGAGCTTAGCCCCTCATGGGTAAGACAAGTACCACATCTCTCACCATTTCCCTGAGGTGTTTCCCTTTATTTTCATCAGTTTCCATCTTGGCTAGTTGGAGTCTAAGCTGCTTTATGTGGGTTTATACTGCTTTTATATTAATTATCGCTAAGAGATCTTGTCTGCTCCCAGGGCCTTATTTTTTTCCAGCATGAAAGGGACACTTGCTATTTTTCTCTTTGACCATCCTTATTCTCTTCCACTAGCTTTTTATGTCTCTCCTATAAATAAAAAGCTCCCTGAGATATCCAAAGTGTTGCTTAAAAAAGAGGTGAGGGAGCTTGCTCTGGGGGTATGGACCATTACAGAAAAGACCAGGTGCTTGGCATGTCCCCAGCTTGCAAAGGTGGGAGCTGTCACAAGTCTGAGAAATATCAGTGTGGGAGTTATAAATAAAAGCTTTAAAGCCAGGGTTTTAAAAAGCCATCTTTAAATGCTGCATAATTTATAGCCTGCTGCAAAGAGAAAAGCGTGAGAGCTCTGGAAGCTGGGCTAACCCATTCCTTGCTCCCTCCATAGCTGAGCTGTTCTTATGCATGTGGTGAGGTGTACGTTGGGCATCCAAAATTCAGGATCTTAACCATCAGTGCCTCCTCTTGCAGGTTTACCTGGGTCACTGTGGCTGGGTTCCTTTCACCTCCCGGTGTCTCAGTATGAACAGGAAATAAATATCACTTGCCTCATATTGTAAAAACAATGGGGTCATGAGTAGGGATGCTATGCACAGGTAGGACAGTGCTGAGGGATAAAAAGAAACTCAGCAATAAACAAGCGGGTTCACCTTGTGCTCTGTACAAGTGATTTACTCTCTCATTGACTCAACTGCTCCACTTTACAACAGGGATTATCCTAAAAGGTTGAGAAACTTCTTTCAATAGCAGCTACAAAATGCTTTGCTCTTCCCTAGCAGAAAAAAAAAGCCATATGAAAGGCAGGGGGTAAGGGCCTGCCTCAAGGAGAGCTGGAATAGCTGCCAAGCTGGCATTTACAGCAATCGTTTCATCCAGCCCTGGAAATGCAGCTACCTCTAGGATGTAACATAGCAGCTGTGCTATCGCCGTCCAACAACAATAAACAACGGGAAGTAGAACGGGCTTTCAAGGCAGCTGAGTCTCCTGAGAATATCTAGCCCACCACATTATCATTGCTCCCCCTTTTCCCCAGCTGGAAACAGGTCTGGAAATCATGAATCCTAAAACAAAGTAAAATAGAAAAGAAAAAAAGAAGAAAGAAGAGAGGAGAGAAGAAGAGAAGAGAAGAGAAGAGAAGAGAAGAGAAGAGAAGAGAAGAGAAGAGAAGAGAAGAGAAGAGAAG
>WTSP01006104.1:6480-30225 GCA_025331215.1 Actenoides lindsayi
CATGGCTGAGGGTAACCGGCCCCGAGTCATTGCGAAACCGGCTGCGTGCGGAGCAGCCGGCGGCAGAAGGTGCTGGGCTGCGGGCGGGCGATGATGGGGTGTGCCAGTAGAGCCCAGCACCCCGCATGGGAAAGGAGCTTTGCTGACACCGGGCGCCTCTCTGAGAACCGGCACGTTCGCTCCCAAATGTCTCCGCAGCCCCACGCAACCCCCATCCACCAGCTGCAGGGGTGGGGGGGGGGATTGCTGGGCTCTGTTGACCCCGTAACCCCGTTATCAGTTTTGTTTGTAAGTCGCTTTCTGCTCTCAACCGTGTCTGTGGCAGCAGCAGAAACGGTGAGCTGCTTCCTCCGGGTTTGTGTATCGTGGCCGGATCCCTCCCACCCGCCTCAGATGTGTCCCCCTGGGATGTCCATCTCCACCGGCTGCGTGTGTGACCCGGGGGATTTGGCGATGGGGACCGTGGGGTGCAGCCCTGGGGCTGTTTGGCTCCAGCCTCCCATCCCTGCCCTGCTGCTGCATCTGAAGAGGGAGATTGGTGCCTCCTGAAGCTCTGCACTGGAATGCTGGTCCCTCACTGGGGAAGCAGGATAGAAAGGGCTGGGTAGAGGGCCTGACCAATGATCCTTACTCTTGTTAAAGGCTTTTTTTGTTTGAGGGGTGTGTGTTAACCTATGCTTCTTTTTTTTCTATTTGCCCTGCATCTTCCCATGCTGTTGGAGAGTAGAGGAGTTTGTGACGGGAACCCACAGAACTCAGAAAAGGATGGGGACAAACTCTGCTGTGCAGTAGAGAAGAAACACAGAGAACAAAAACACCCACTCATCAGCCTCATGTTGTGATCCCCGAGGGACCCCCCCGCTTGCCTCCCCACCGATGCTGAGACTGAAAAATCTCCTGGCAGCGCCGAGTGCGGGACAGGGCAGCCCCCGACCACCCCATGGCACGGGGTGAAACGTGTTTGTCCCTGCATGCCTCTCACTATGAGACAGCCGGAGCTGCCGCTCCTCCACCTTACGGGTAAAGGCAGAGCACAGATGAATAGGCGTCGGGCTTAGATTTCACTTGCTGAAATACCGAAAGTGGAGCCCCATGGGGAGGGGTGGGATGTGCTGGTTCCCTGGGCTCGAAGGGATGCTCGGGGCTGGTGCCCTGGCCATACCCCGGTGGGTACACGGGATGCTGGCCCTGGGAGATGGACGTGAGCCTTTCCCAGAAGCTGGGCTCCTGAGCACTGGATGGGGTGCTGGTGGCATTGCCCTCCCAGTTTTACTAATCCTGTGCTCTCCTGCACTCGGTATTAGTCAGGCTCTCGTTGCCTGGCTGCAGGTGAGATAAGAAAGTGGCAGCCTACAAAGCTGGGGCTGTGCCTGCTTCCCCCTGCTCCCCCTGGGCTGTGTTGGGCTCCCAGCTGGACTGTGCCACCCTGTTTTCTCTGCTCTGCCCGACCTCTTTCATGACAAAAGTCCCAATTTCAGTCACGTGCTGCTAAAATCTAGGGCAGAGAGTCACAAGCTGTGTGGGGCTGAGTGGTACAGCCACTTAAAATTAAATAACAAGTGTTAACTATAACCACAACCAAAATCAGGGAAGCTCTGAAAGCTTTTGCAGTGTAAAAATAGTTAAAACAAATTTTACTTGTTTTGATTTTGCCCCTTCAGTGCTTGAGATCCCTTGTATCACTAAAAGCCGGGGTTGCAGGAGAAGCAGAAGGTTGCACTGTCCCATTTTGTTTTGCAGAGGGGATGCTGTGCCTGGGGTCTCATCCTGCAGTGGGATCCAGCAGAGCAGAGGCAGAGCTGAGCCCCAGCCAAGGGCTCCAGCTCATCTCGCTCCAGCTCTCGGCTCATCTCACCTGCTGCTGCTTCTTCAGCCAGCTTCACCAGGGTGCACAGAGCTGATGCTGCAATAACGTTGTGCTGCCATAGTAACAGTCTGGGGTTTGTTGTATTCCCCCCCGCCAAACATGGATGCCTTTGTCACGTTGGCACCTAAGGGGATCCCCAGAGCTGCGGCGTGCAGAGGGCACCATAAGCAGGGAGCCGGGTGATGCTGGTGCTGTAATTCTGGTTCGAGGTAGGTGTCATGAGTCACGTGAATGACTTGTAAGGGCGCCTGGGGTCTCCCAGCTCTGCAGGCTGCCCTTTGGTGGGGCAGGGTTTTCCCTTTTTTTTTTTTTTAAACAGTGTGTCCTGGCAGGGTGGACTGTTGTGGCAGGACTGGTCTAGCAAAGGGAAAAAGACTGTTTGAAGACATGGCCAGAAATGAATCATGGCGATTGCTTCTCCACTGGAAATGTCATTTCTCCATGGCAGATGCTGCCTTTGGTTGCCCAGTTGGCTTCTGCTGGGATTTCCAGAACACCCTTCCTAAAACTTCTAATGTTTAGTCAGAGATGCGTTTGCGTGCTTTGCCCACCAGATCTGCATGATGATGCAAACATCCCTGTGTTTTAGTGACAAATAGCGCAGGCATCTTTGCACGTGGCTTGTGTGGCCATCTAGCACTAAATATCCCCTGGATCTTGTTTCTCTGTCCCTCAAGGGCTCTGCCTGGGAACCCTCCAGCACCTTTCCACGGTCCCTCCAGCTTCCCCTGGACTGACTGCTGACTTGCTCTGCCTCAATTTTCTGCTGAATCAAACCACTCCTGTAGCATCAGGTAACTGGAAACCTTTGTTCTCCGTGCAGCAGGAGACATCCCATCTTCCTTCCTGTGGTTACCTTAACCAGAGTGACTGAGCTTTACTGAAAAACTCCCCACAGCTGAGCTGACACTGCCCTTTTCTCAGTGCAGGGCAGAGCCCAGGCACCGCTTTTGCTCGTGAAGGTCCTTGGGATCCTGCCTCGAGCTCATGACATGGGCTCTGAGAGCTTCCACTGAAAGGAAAGTTATCTAAAAAGAAATGAAAGTAGGTGCAGAGGGGTCAGGGGAGCACACAGAACACATCCGCCTGGGGTGAAGCTGCTCTTAAGTGCAGGTTTTGCTGAGAACACAAAAAATCTCTTCGGGTAAATTCAGCAATTCCATTGACCAACACTGGACTGCTGTCTGGGCAGAAACAGACCTAGAAATCATTGTATTAACTGAAAAAACCCAAACGTGTTTCTGATGCAGTGAGGAAAGAAACCCCAGATACCAATAAACACCGGGAGTCTGCTGGACTTTCAAGTAAGGGGCTAAGAGCGACAAAAACGAAAGAGGCTCAAAAGCAAAACAGGAACGTGGCCAGACAGGTACCTGCCGGCAGCCACCCCGGGCTGATGGTGTGAGCTGGAAATGGTTTGAAATGGTCAGACTGGGTGAATTCTGGGTTAACTAGTAACAGAGCTGTGAATTCTCGCAGGCACGCAGGTTGGTTTTGTTCGGGACTCGGCTGCCATGCGCACGGATCCATGGGCATAGGTACAAAATCCCCAGCCCGAGGTAAAGCGAGAAGTTCTGTTGTTGGTTTGTATCCACCTGGCTTTTGGTGAGTATCTGCTAGCTGATCGAGGAGCAAGGCCTCATCCTGACTGGGGAAAAATATAAAATCAAAAGCACTTCAATAGATAACGGAGGCAGCAATGTTACTGCCTGTAACTCAGGGGAAAGCAGGTTCAGGGATGCTCAAGCTCTAGTAATTGTTGGTGATATTTGGGCACGCAGCCAGTTATTTAACTGTAAATGCTGCTCTGGGAAGGGCAATGGCTGAAACACAGTTAGAGGCTGAAGAAGCTGGAGTGACCCACGGAGCACCTTGGGGCCAGTGTTTCTCTACTGAAAGAAATCATTGCCAGGTATTTTGTTCCATTTAACTGTGAGGACCTCTGGTCTTTTCCCTTCCCTGGTCATTAATGCAGGCAATGCATCCTCAGTGGTCCTCCTCGCCTGGATCTGTGCCCGCTGGGCTCTTCCCCAGTCCGCTGGCACTGGGCATGGCATCTATGCACTGGTGCTGATTTACATCCCTGTTAACAACTTGCAAGAAGAGAACAGAGGCTCAATTCATTAGGAGGTCTTTATTAGCAAAAATAAAAGATTTCTTTTCATACAGGTAAACATGCAGAAGGTCACACAGTGACAGAAGCCGTGGCCAAGGCCCGGTGCCCACCGCCAGCACCACCCCCCAGGATGGAGCTGCTGATGCTTTTGGCTCTTGCTGCAGCTCTGGGGCTGTCCGCGCTTCTACAATGCTGAAGTCAAGGCATTTGGTGGAAAAATGAGTACAGAGTTGGCTCAACAGAAGCTTAACGAGTCCTGGTAAGACGTTTAGTTTAAGTTTTACAGTGTTTGGCTCCCAGTCTGCCCTTGAGCCGATGCCACCCGGTTGCTTTCAGCAGGAGTGACCTACGGAGCAGCATTTCAGCTTTGGGGCTGCCCTTGCTTTGGCATAACCAGTTCCCGTGGGGGCAGGGAGAATGCCCTTCTGTCTCCATCACCATAAAAATAGAATAAATCAAGTATAAATAGCCTCTCCTCAGTGGTAACTTACAAAGCAAACTACAAACTGACAGTGTTTCCGTCACATTGGTGCCCTAACACTTCTAAATATTAGAAGTGAATGAATGCCTCTGGGTTATGGCATTTTCCTCTGGCTCCGCATCCTGTGGCACTCCCTGGGGTACACAGGAGACTGGGGCAGGAGGAAGGGAACCCCCAAAACCAGCTGCTCACGGAGGCACCGAAGCTGCTCCTGCTGCAGCCTCCCCCTTCCCCGCGGCACTGGGCTGCTGTGGCTCCTGGTGTGTGGGGTTAGAAATGACTCACCCCCAAAGATTGTCAGTGCTGCCTGCAGCGGGGTGAATTTGAATGCAAATTACCCGAGCCACCTTAAAATGGTGGTTAATTAAATATCCTGTCACTTCTAAAAGAAAAACAAACGACAAACGAGCGAGTAAAACCCAATCAAAGACTGGAAAATAGGAAGATAACTCTTGAAAGTGAAGAGTGGCCAACCCAGCAGCTCTGGAGGTCAGTCCTTAGCAACAGTTTAAGTCAAGTTCTATTAGAACCAATCATTTAGTTGCTACTACTATTTTTTATTTTTACGTTTTTTTCTTTCATCTGGACTAATCTACAGGCTGAAGTCTGGAGGTGGTGGTTGCACTCAGGATAAGCTCTGCTCATTGCCTGCTCCCTGGAAGAACGCTGCTTTGGATGTTTTGAAGCTATGAATAAAATAGCACTACCATAAACAGTATTAAAATATCGAACAATAAATAGTATTTTACAAGTTCATCACACTTCTCTCCAAAACATAATGTAAACATAAACACTGAGGTATTAGAACTAATAAATATTAAATTCACTTATTCAAAAAATAACTTTTAAATATGATAGCAAACTGGAAGTTATTGACCTGTAATTCTTGGACTTGAACCCTAAGATAACTTAATCTCCCCTGTGCTCTTGCAGCCTAAAGTGAATTGTGAAAGAACAGCAGGATTTTGCGTGGAAGGTGCAGACCCGAGGCCATGTTCACTTCCTCCTCTTCATCAGCAAGTACTCTTCGATGTAGTTGATGAAAATGTCGAACTCTCCCATGGCCTTGTAGATTCCGTTGTCATTCATCTGCAGGTGAAAGCCAAGTCCCTTTAGGGCTGAATGTGACGACACAGGCGATGCACCAGCACTGGACGTATTCTCCTTCCCCGGGCTCCAGCTCCTCTGCCCAACCCACCGGCTGCTCCTTCGAGCATCGCTCTCTGGATTTCTCTGCCTTAGGTATTTCTATAACTAAGGATTCTGTTCTGTGTCCTAAGCTGAAGCCGGCAGTAAAATCTACTGCCTTGCCCAGGGCAGCGGGTTCCTCCCCACCTCAGCACAGCCACCCCCACGGGGCCCTTACCTTAACGAACGTCTCCTTGATCTGCTTTATGGTTTTGCTCGTCTTCTCGCACGTGAAGAAGTTGTGCTGCAAAGGACGAGACCAACAGCTTCAACCACAGGGTTTCCTTCCCGGGGCGCGTGGCAGCGGCTCTCCCCTCCTCCAGCCTCTCGTCACTCCCTCCCCTTCTGTCTTCACCTTCCCCTTCCCCATGCGTGCCCGTGGGGCTCTCTGGAGCAGCAACCACGACTGCTTTGCAGCATGCACTGATGAAGGGAGCCCAGTGCGACCCGAGCACGGATCTCAAGCCCTTTCCCAGTCCCTTGCTCCTGGCCCCGGGTGAGGGCAGCCCCACGGTGCTCTCTGCCCGGGGCTGGGTTTGTCTTGTCTAACTGAGGTCAGGGCAGGTGCTGGGGTCACGGCCACACCAGATATGTTTTTGAGAGGCATCATCGCAGAGCCATGCTCCTCCAGCACCCAGGTAAGGAACGGAACCTCCACCCTCCCTGCCCTTATCTCTGTTGGATGGGGATGGCTGCAAATAAGTGGTGCCCCTGAACAGAGCCTCTGAATCGTTGTTATTTAACTGATGAAAGTCTGGGGAGCCAGGATTAAAGAACAGGCTGCCCAGAGAGGTTGCAGAGTCTCCTCTGGAGAGATTCTAAACCAGCCTGGACAATGCTATCCTGGGCCCCCTGCTCTGGGTGACCCTGCTGGAGCAGGGGGTTTAGATCAGGTGATCTCCAGAGGTCACTTCCTTCTGTGATTCTGTGAAACCCCATCCTTGTAGGGTCTTCCAGCTCCTGCCTGCTCAGAGCCCTGCTCCTCCACATCATCCCAACATCCATTTCCTGCTCATGGGGAGACCCAGCACCCCCTCCCCACCCTGCTGCTGTTCTAGGACCAGCCCTGCCTCACCGGAGCACTGATTTCATCCCTCCCTGTGATGCTGAACCCCACTCACACAGCGTTTCATCGTCGTCTTCAGGCTCAGCAGCAGGTTCCCCAGGTCACCCATGCTCTGCTGGTGGTTCTTGCTGGTCCTCATGGCGCTGGGCAGGACCTCCTCCATGTAGAACCGCATCATCTCCGACACCGCCTGGCAGCCGAAGGTCCCCTGGGGCGAGAGGAGGTAACGGTGTTGGGACCGGCCACCAGCACCCGCTTGTGTCGGTGTTTGTAGAAATCAAAGGAGCGGTGGTGGTGCTGGTGGTCAGAGCTCTGGCGGCTTGTCATCACCGCTCCCCGTGTCAGCACCATGGCTGCCGGGGGGGGGGAGAGCCACAAGCCAGCCCTGCCACAGACAGACATGGGTCACTGCCCGGCTGGAGAATTCTCCCTGGGTGACATTAGGCAATGCCACGATTGCCAGTCTGCTTCCTTTCTTGCACTGGCCGAAGGATGAACAAGAATAAGGGACTTAGGTGAGAATCATGATTCTTACCTTAAATTCATCCAGCAGTTCGGAGCTGAGCAGCTGGATGCTAAGTTCGTCATCTTTTGATTGCTGTAGAAGGATGCAATGGAAATGTGAGCTTCACTTAGCACTATTTTTCCCTTTTTTTTTTTCCCCTTTGCCTCCCCAAACGATTGCGGTGATGTTTGCATTTAAGGTCTCCCTGAAGCCAAGAGCAGCCAGCACGCTCGTGTGCGCAGCACCGTAACACCCCACACAGGAGTCCCCACTTTTTTAGTCCGTATTCTTGCAATGCAGTTACTGTTAGGTCAAGATAGCGAAACCACCAAGCTGCAGCACCCACAAGTTCATTCACGTGAAACTCCTCCTGCGGCTGCCAGCGTCCCAGCCGGGCTGGGGGTTCTGTAAGAGCGCTGATGCAAACCCCGCTGCTCGCCAGAGAGCTGACAAGGGTCTGGCAGCCCCTGCAAGGGAGATACCCAGCCCAGGCTGCCTGCCCCTGGGCTCACCAAGGGCAGGAGGGTTTAAAACCCCCTGGTTTTGTTATCTCTCTAAGTCTTCAGTCAAGGGGGAAAGGGATCTGCCAAGTGTTTGTTCTTGTGCTGCTGCTACTGCATCATCAGCTCTGGAAGACTAGAGACCTGCAGTGAGTACCACCCAAAGCATCACCCTGTGGTACCAAGGTACTTAAAATCTTTCCTGAGAGGTTAAAAATATACTTTCCTGAATTTAACCAAGCGATTTACAGCAAAGCTTTAAATCTAAAGTCTTGGCTGTGTTCACTTGATAATAAATACAAGCCATGACATTAGCAGGAGATTTGATCTGGAGCATTATCTTGGTTTATTGCTAAAACACACTAACATTAATAGTAGCAGAGATGTGACCAACCACCTCTTTCAGCACCGATGTGATGACAGATGCTCTGAGTCTACCTTGTGCTGCTTTCTCAGCAGCCCTGGGGCTCCCGTTAGCTGAGGTGCAAAGCAGTGACCTTTCACAGGCATCACAGCAAGGGCAGGTCGCTGCAGCCTTTCTCCAGTCATAAAATAACCAGGTTCAGGCTTTTGTGGTTCATTCAAAGAAAATGTTTGTAGCAAAAGATTTCCCTTTTCATCTGGCATTGACTCCAGTGAGGCTGGACCTTGTTGCCCTGGAGAAGTGACTATTTCCTTCCTATTATTTGAGTGAATAATCTGGTCTGCAGAATTTAGGGGGAAGTTGGGCTAGAAAGGTTTGCAAAGATTCATTATGAAATCTCTAACTAAACTCAAATTAGGAATAAAACCTTTGCATATCTCTCAGCAAGCAGTGAAATTGCTCACCCCCATCGGTCTGTAAACCCAGCGACCGAATCATTTCTGCCGGGAGGAAGCCGCCTTCCCGCTCCTCCAAATCACTGAACTTTGCAAAAAAAAAAAAAAACAACCCAAACCAAACAAAAAAAGAAACAACAAAAAAAACCCAACCAAAAAGCAAGCAGAAGGAGAAGAGACCGGCAGGGTTATACTTACAAAATAGTCCTTAATTTCCTCAAACTTGCTCCTCAGCTCTTTGAGCTTTGCAGGCAGGAGCTGGGAGAAGTGGAGGCAGGAGAGGTCGGTGGGCGAGCCCGCGGCGAGCAGGCTGCTGGTGGCCAGGAGCAGCAGGAGCAGGGCTGGCTGGCTTGGCATGCTGGGGAGAGGGGCTGCTCGCCTCTTGGTCCGGGTCTCGGCTGAATTTCGCTGGAGGGTTAAAAACCCGATCTGCAGCCTTCACCTTGATGGAGCCCCTCATTTATACTCTCAAAACATCGCTCAGTTTCCTCTCCCCATTTCCTGGCGAGCAATATTGGGGTTTTAAGTCATTCATTAAACCCAAATGTCACTTGGGTTTCCCGTCAACTTGGGTTTCCTGTTCACTTGACCCCCCTCCTCTCCTCACACCCCATCAAATCTTTTGTGCTTAGACTCTGCATTTTTTTTTCTTTTTTTTTTTTTTTTTTCTCCTCGTTGCTTGCTTCTTGTAAATTTAAATGTGGCTAAAGAGGAAAGCTTCAGATACAGGGCAAAGAAGTAAAGGTGCTGTGTAAGGTTAATTCTGCATTCTCACAGTTACTTTTTATATTTCGATGAATGTTCTATTGTTAGGGGAAAAAAAGTGTTTCTATTTTTAAGCCTCATATCAAACCTTAGGATGTGTAATTCGGCGGCGTTGCTTGTAATGAACTTGCACAGATACCCTGGCTCCTCCTCGGGCATTCAAATGCTATCCTGCAACTACACAGCATCATCTTCATTTTTAATTTTCTTTTTTTTTTTTTTCCGTTTTGTTTTGCTTTGCTTTTCTTCAGTTAATGCACGTGTCTGCTGAAACCGATGTGAATTTTCAGTGCCTGCAGCAAGCTCAAAGTCTCTGCTCTCAGACTCCAGTGGGTATTGTGCCTGGCTGATGAGGGGGTCAGTTCTGCAAAGCCCAGCCTGGCTGGGACACGTTGCTGCTCAGTCCCTGCGGGCTGGTGCCCAGTGTCCGGCTGCTTCCCAGGGTTTGTGCCCTGGGAGCCACTATTTTCTCATGACTGTGGGGTTTCAAAATGTAGAAGCAGTTAATGAATATTCTTTTTTCTGGTTTTTGTTTTGTTTTTTTATTTTTAAGCGCTATTTCATTTCCTAGAAATGGGTACAAGCCCACCCAAGTAACCCAGTGCTGGTTCTGTGAACTGGGTGTGCTGTGTTCAAGGGGATATCTTGTCCCAGCTCTGATAAAATTATCATTTCAGAGCTGAAGATAATTCTTCTGACGTCTCTCATCTTCCGCTTTCTTTCATGCTTTCTTTCTATATATATTGGTACACACACCCCTGCTTCCTTGTGATAAAGATTTCACTGACAACTTTGGGAATCTGTTATTCAAGGAAGAGAAAGTGGAGATGAATTTGACCTTTCTGGAAGGGTTTTCTTTGAAAGCTCCCATTTGAAATACTGTGTACTTCCCAGCCTGCTTCCAATAGGTTGCCTTGGGAAAATCTCTTCAATTCTTATTTTCTTCACCACATTGAACTTCTTTTAAGTTGCATTTGTAAATCTCTGTGAAGGAACTTGTTGCAAGAAAAAAAAAAAATGCTGGTAAAGTGCAAAGTATTTTTTGCCACATTTTATTTAGATTTTTTTTAAGTTTATTTTTATTTTATTTTAGCAAAAGAGAGAAATGTTTGGTGTATGTATGTATGCGTAAGAGCAAAGGGGATGAAGCATTAGTAATTGAAGGGTTTGAGGTGGAGACAAAGTGGGGTTTTGTGATCTGATTTGTTTTCCTTTTGTTGTTGATGTTGCCTCTTCCAGGGGAGATGAGGAAACCTGCTCCTAGTCAATCACTGCAGGCACACTAGTTTATCTGAATCACAGCGTGTGTCATGCGTTTGGTGACCCATTTTTCTTCCCCTGCTCTAACGCAGCCGTGCGGTTTCTCTGCTGGCCCTCCAGCAGAAGCTCTGAGAAAGCAGAAGAGCAAGTGGCTCAGACAACACCCAGTAGTGCTCGACTAAATGGGTTGACCATTTCCACTGGTAGGATCCCACCTTTCTCTGCTTCCCCTTTGGCTTCCACACTGGGAGATTTTTTGCTTCTTTCAGATTAACTCAAATCTGCGACAGGTTGATAAAGCTCCACTGTCAAGACCTGGATGGCTGCTTAAGTTTTATCAGGGCATCAAAACTGACATGATGGGGTCAGTGAGTGCGATGCTGTCAGCAGCCAGTGCCCTGGCGTGGGTCTGTGGGCAGCCTGGACCAGAGCCTGGAGCTAAACCCGCTCCCTTTGGTGAAAGATGCAGCCCCAGGCACCTCCCTGCACATCAGGTGCCCTGCAGCCGAGGGGTCACTGTCAGCATCAGCTGTAGGTTTGGGCACTGGTGTTTTTGAGAGATGCAAAGCAAAGTGTCTTTGGGCACGCGGGAACGTCCTCTGCTGTCACCAGGAGCCGGTGGTGCAGCAGCACAGGAGGCTGAGTACTCCTTTCCAAACTTCTTTTGAGCAATCTGTGGGTCTCCATGAAGTCATTTCACTTTGACGCCCGGGGCGTGCGGAGCGGTTTGCTCTTGTGCAATTCCCTCCTGCCCGTTTTGGAACCTGCTTTGTATTTTATTTACTCTTTTTTTTTTTTTTTTTCTTTTTCTTTTTCTTTCTTTTTTTTTTTTTTTTTTCGGTACGAGCGTAAGCCAGATGTGTCCATTCCACAAAGGAAACTCTGGCCTGCGCACAGCCCGTTCTCTGCTGTGTTTACCTGTATTTCCTTTGCCGCGTCAGAGATCTTGACGGTGCAGTTTCGCTCTGACTCACTCTTGCTTGTAGCTGTGGAAAGGCCCTGACTCTGCAGTACTGCGATGCTGTCGCATGAATGAATAAAGCACCTTTTCCTAAAGAGTGTCCGGGGGGCGTGGGTGTGCTTCTAAACCTTTAGGAAACAGCTTTCACGTTTGCCAAGAAGGTCATTTCAGGAAGGAAAGTGTGTTACTCAAAAGCCGTTCATACGCTTTTACCCCACCTCCCACAAACTACTGAGAGCTGCATGTTCACCAGAAATACTTTGCAAGAACTGCATGTCTGGCGAGGCTGCGCCTTGAATCTTGGGTTTAGTTTTGGGCCCCTCACTCCAAGAAGGACATTGAAGGGCTGGAGCGTGGCCAGAGAAGGGAAACAGAGCTGGGGAAGGGTCTAGAGCACAAGTCTGGTGAGGAGCGGCTGAGGGACCTGAGCTTGTTCAGTCTGGAGCAAAGGATGCTCAGGGGAGACCTTCTGGCTCTGACAGCTCCTGACAGGAGCTTGGAGCCAGGGGGGGTCGGGCTCTGCTCCCAAGGAACAAGTGGCAGGACAAGAGGAAACATCTCCAAGTTGCACCATGGGAGGTTTAGGTTGGAGCTGAGGAGCAATTTCTTCCCCTCCAGGGTTGTCCAGGGCTGTCCCAGGCTGCCCAGGGCAGTGGTGGAGTTCCCGTGATCCCTGCAGGGATTTCCAAGCTGTGGAGCTGTGGTGCTGAGGGACTGCCCTGGCAGTGCTGGGGAATGGTTGCACTTGGTGATCTTGAAGGTGTCTTTCAGCTAGACCAGTTTGATGATTCTGGGGTAAACCAGAGGCATTTGGGTGAATGCTTTTCCTCTGCAGCGTGCCATGCGGAAGGGTTTGTCCTGGGGATCCTGCACTGGCTGACCCTGCACAGGCAGGGCTTGGTCTCAGTGGTCTGTAGAGCTCCCATCCCCTGGAGCAAGGTGATATCTCACACCTCCTATTAAGGGGGCTGCCTGTGTGTGTAGCTTTTCTTACACTGACGAGCATTTATGTGCACAGGGTTCTAAATTCTTTTTTTTTTTTTTTTTTTTTTTTTTGCTGCCTTGGTCTCCGTCATCACTTTGGGACAAAGGAACATTGTGTATTTTATGTACTAGCTGTGCTGGATGCAGCTTGGAGCATCCTCCAGGCTATCATAATGATGTGTCTTTCTTTCCTTTTCAAAAATTCCCCATTTCTCATCCCTTCAGACTCAGGAGATCTGCTGTTCGTGACACTCTGGAGGAAGCCTTTCATTCACCTTCCGTAAAGGGTGGCTTGGAAGGCAATGGCATTTGCTCTCTTGGCAACCCCACCACTGATGACTAACAGTTCCTGACGGGTGAAGCTTAAAGTGGACATCTTTTTTTTTTTTTTTTTTTTTTCTTGTTTTTCAAAGCTTTTGGGTTTTTTGTTGGCAAGGCATGACATCAGAGTTTTCACTTCTGGAAACGTGCTTTCTAGTACCGTTGTCGGAATTTGTGATGTGACTCATATCCATCTCAACAGGTAAATCCCAAATTACTCTATGGAAATTTAACCCATGTCATTGGTTTGTCTTGTAACATCTAAGTGTCCAGAAATAGGGTACTAATCATGAATGGCATGTTTGGTCACACGTTATTGTGACCTCTAGGCTGACAGAGAGAGAGCCTTACATAAGAAGCTCTTAGCAGGTCCAGAACTTCCACTCAATCTAAATCAAGTTGGAATTGTCACTTAAAATCATCAAGAAGTGGAGACTTCCTCCCATCTGTAGATTTAGTGCTTTGATGATTAACTTGACTGAGAAATACTTGACTTTTTAAATGACACGGGGAAAACTCCCAATATTTAAAAGTCTGCTGCAGCCTCTGAGGCAGACAGAGAATAACATCCTGATTTAATATCCTGCCCTGGCATTTCAGGGTGCTCTCTGCCAGCCTGGAAGAGCAAGATGTGCTTTCTCTGCCCCCCATCTTGCATGTACTTTGCTGTTTTAAGCCACTCTGCAAGAGGTATGTGGAGTCGTGGGTGAAGTTGGTGCTGCTGCAACATCCTCTTGTCACTGGCTCCTCTCTCGAGCCCATCAGTGCAGCATCAGAGCATCTGCCTGCAGAAAGATGCTGCCCTCATCCACGTGAGGCTATTGCCCACTCTGCAAAGGAGCAGTTGCAAATGGAGGTGTTACTACCTGGTTTTTCACTTTTTTCTTTTTTTTTTTTTTTTTTCTCCTGAAGTTCTTGGCAGGGATTTTCTGATGCGTGCAGCGCTGTCCTGTTCCTGTCCTCACAGAAACCGATGAGATCTCAGTGCTGGTGTTAAGGGAGTGGGGAACACGTGCTCTGAGTGAGCAGGGAGGATGAAAGAGGCTTTACCAGACAAGTTTGTTTGCAGGTAAGTTAAGAAGGTAAAAGTATGCAAAAGAAAAAAAAAAAAAAAAGGTCCATTTTAACTTACTCAAATATCTCTCTTGCACTGCGTTTGTTGGTTTTTTTTTTTGGTGCCTCCTACGGAGGCACTTTTGAGCAACTCCTGTGTTGAACAGGTCATTTCACAAGTCCTGTTTTGACAAGTTTCTTTTTTCTAGTTTTGATATTTCTGGGGTGTATGGACCTTCTAGAGAATATTGTCTAATGTCATGATGAAGCACCAAACACTCTGACCCATAATACAAATACAAACTATTTATAGGTATGAATGGTCATAAGACAGAAACTAGTTATCATGGTTTGAGAAATCCTGGGCTTTCTTTTCCACCCCCTCCAACACCCAGATAAGCACGTGCGGTGCCCGGTGACGCTGGCACGTGATGGTGGGTCATCCCCGGTGCCATGAGGGATGCTGCAGCATCCCTGGGCGCTGCTGGGGGATTTCCCACCTGCCTGCAGTGCCTTTCCATCCCCAAATCATTGGGGTGACAATGCCGTGGGCCTCGAGACTCCCCTGTACAGACTGCAGCCCGGGCTCTGCGCTGGGATGTTACTCAACCAGAGAAGCTCTGGCGATGGCCGTGCGCAGCTCTATTCAAATCTGACGTTTCGGAGGCCAGGGCAAAGGGAACGAGTTTCGTGATGCGGATTCCCAGAATAATCAGCAGAGAGGCTGCTGCTGACACTGCTGCCCTTTCAGAGAAAAATGCAGCAAAATAGAATTGCTTGAAGGTTGGGATTTTATCTTGGGTTGGGTTTGTTTTTGGTTTTTGGTTTTGGGGTTTTGTTTTGTTTGGTTTTTTTTTTTGCTTGTGTTTTTTGTTTGGTTGGTTTTGTTTCGTTTTCCTGTTGAATTTGTTTGTTTTACGGTGAGGAATCTCTAATTCACAGCCTCAGCACAAGGTGCTCATCTGGCTGTGTAACGGGTGGGAGGAGAGAGAATGAACTGAGCTTGACCTCACCTATGTAAGCAGAGATTTTGGTTTTTTTATTAAAAAATGATCCATCACATGTGCTTTTCAGAGGTGTCGGAGGGTTTGAAATATTTTGTTTATACCTTGCTACCTCTGCATGTTCAGATCCTCCTTCTGTTTTCTCTTTTTTTTTTTTTTCCCCCCCCATGGAGAGCAGGTGATACAACCTGGCTGCTTCTCCTGCGAGGTGTCTTAATTAGGGAGACCCAAAGGAAACCTGACCTTAACTTACCGAAGCAGTAGAGTTCAGCAATTGAAACACTATTCCAGCAATACCATTGCTCCTGGGGGTACGACCCATTTCCCTCCGCGGGAAGTAACTTGCCTAGGGTTTATCTTTTCATGGCAATCCCAGGAAGGTTCACTTCAGTAACGCGATCAGGCACCGAAGTCCCTTTTTGGTTATTGCTTTCCTTGTAGCTTTTGAACGCTGGAAGTGGGAAGTTGAAGATGAAGCTGAATGGTGGAAAACCCCTCTCACTGAAAATGGTGTTTAAAAAAAAACAAACAAAGAAAAAAAAAAAAGAAGAGGAAGAAGAAGGAAAAAGATCTGAAGCAAACTTCCTCTGCTTGCTGTCTCCTGCTTGTCGGGAAAGGAGAGATGGGCAGCACATCACCCACTGCCCCGGGGAGGCTGGTGGTGTGTGTGCTGAAAATAAGACGCCAAATGTAAAAGCTGCAATCCTCACAATGCCCCTGGTTTGTATTTATGGCTAAAAGGGGTTTTGCCAGTCACTCTGTGCAGTGCAGAAATGTGCTGCAAGCGACCGAGTCTCTGTTTTTTCACCGAGATGCTTTGGTTAGCTGAGGGCTGAGCCTTCCAGTGCTCCCCGTGCGTGCCAGGACTGGGACAGAGCTGTACGAGGGTGGGGGCTGATTACAGGGAAAACCTCAGGAAAAATTAACCTTGCATGATTTCCTGGCAGCGTGGTTTCCCAAGAATTTGTACCTAGAAGCAAAAGGAGGCTCTGATGGATGGATGGTGGATCTCCTGCTGCCAAGGGCAGTGCAATGCTCAGGGTGGACAAGCCCTTTGGTGCTTTGGGGATGAGCAGGTCTCTGTATGGACGTTGTGACTGGAGGGCTGGCTGAGCCCTGGCATGGCAGCTCCTGCTCATCCCAGGTCTGAAACCACGTTGGTGGGAAACGTGGTGCTGAGCACGGCCCTGGTGCAGGGTATGTGGGCAGCAGCGTTGGCTCTGCCTCCTGGAGAGCACCTGGAATTTAGCAGGAGGCAGCTCTTTTCCTTGCCACCTCCTCAAGCCACCCTGCAGAGAAATCATCCTGATCAGTCCAGAGAAGATCGTGCTCCTATCCCCCAGCTACATCTCACAGGGCAGCTTTCACCTCCTAAACCCTCCTCTGGTGCCCTGATGGTTTTTCTCCCCAGGACATTTGTTTGGGGCGCTGTTTGTCATCCTTGAGCTCTGTGTTGCTCTTCGTTAGATGAGCTGTAGCTTCGTTCATTAGCCCACCCTTCTGCATGAGCTGGGGTCAGCTTCACTGCTCCAGGGAGGGACAGGGTTAAAGGAGTTATGAAAACAGGAGTTGGGGGAAACAACACAAAAGACCTTCCAAGCACCAGCATCACAAAACCAGTTCTGGCCCCTCACCGTTGTGAAATTGAGACTGATTCAAGACCTGAGTTAGTTTGTACTCAAGGCAATATTAACCTTGCCAAAACCGAAAGCTGTGTTAAGAACTGGATTTTGTACCGAATCCACAGCTAATTTACTGAAACATAAGTTTCAGTTTTGGTGAAAGCTAAATCTATGACAGCTCTGACTGGCTACTGGAGTGATTCATTTTCTCCCCAGAAAATTCAAAAATTGAGCTGATGGCAGCGAGCACTCAGTTTCTCCTCTATTAGGCATCATTTATTGCCTTGCACCGTCAGCACATTTTACCCTCTTGGGCACACCCAGGTGCTGGGTGGGATGGCTGGTCCATCGCTTGCCCAAATCCCAGGGCAAGCCTAGTTTCCTAAAAAAAAAAAATGCCCTCTCACATCAGTTTTTAGTTGTTCTTGTCTGGAGCATCTCTGTGCCCAGGACAGGCTGAGAGCCCTGGGGCTGTTCAGCTGGAGAAGAGCAGCCTGAGAGGGGAGCTGAGCAATGCTGAGCAAGAGCTAAAGGGCCCCGGGGGACAAGAGGATGGGGACTCTGCTCAGTGGTGCCCAGTGACAAGACAAGGGGTAATGGGCACCAACTGGAACCCAGGAGGTTCCATCTGAACATGAAGTAAGGAACTTCAGCTTTGGTTTTCCAAACATTAACAAGCCTTTTCTGAAGAAAAGCCCAGTGGTGGAGAAGAGCACCCTGAGAACTGCCTGCACGAGCTCTTCTGTGAGTCATGGGGGCATCCATGGGCTTCAACTGGGGATCCCCAGGCTCACTGTGGGGAACCCCTATCCTTGGAATGGTCGATTTTCTTCAATTTGGGCTAATTTTAATTTGGCCTCTTCTTTGGTTCTCTGTCTCACATCTCTTTTAGATCGGTGCCTTTCCAAGGTGCAAACTTGCTCTGCCAACAGCATAACCCAGCGTCCACCAGAGCAGCCCAGGGCTACAGGACCAAACGAAGCACCGCAGTGTCTGGTAATGCAAATTATGATGGGAGTGTCAACTGCAAGAGAGGAAAAAAACCCCAACAAACTAATATTAGGAGCAAGCATAATAAACACATTAAATCCTGTGCATGGGGACTTCTTGTGGGTTTATGAAAGTAGAAGTTTGATTTGCTTAGAGCATTTTTCAAATTCTCTGATCACAGCTCTCTCCTTTGGAAAGACCTTTCAAGAAAGTTTCGTTTCTCTCTGAAATATTGGTCCTCCCAGCAGCGTGCAGCCTCTCAGCCTGGCAGGGCGGCTCGAAGTCTTGACTTTACTTCAGCGTTTCCTATACGTTGGTATTATGTTTGCTTAGAGAAGCCCAATTGCTAATATGTCAGATGCCCACGTCAAAAAACGCCTGGAAACTGAAAAAGCCTCGTTCATTAAGCCCATGTTTAAATCTCGTTGGCAGTTTTGCATCTTTGAAATATATGCACGTTTGGAGAGCAGTGTAAATCTCAGCATGGGTGTTGGGCTCTGCATTGTTCTCTTGTGGAGGTTTCTGTTCATCTTTAAGGGCAGGACAGCGCTTTCCAGGCAACTATACCTCAATTTTTGCTGAACTAGCCAATTATCTTAACACGGTGGGGAAAAAAAACCTCTTGAAATGGACTCTGCCTGGGATATCTCGCTGATGTGATCACGAGGGAGTGATGTGTGCCCCAGCAGCGGGCTGCTAAACCTTGTGGGTGATTCCTGAGCTGGTGCAGTTTGGGGGTGGGCATTTCCCACGAACGATTTGATTCTTCAGACAGGAATGTGTTGAACTCTCCTGGGCTGTTCTCTGGCATCACACACAGCTCGCGCACTTGCCCGATTCCGAGCGCAGAGGGCTCTGGCTGGATTCACCACCTTCTGAACACGCGCTTTGCAGAGGAACCCCCAGCACAGAGGTGGCTGCTGAAACCCAAGTGCTGGACAGTTGTCGAAAAGCTGTCAGAGGCTGCTCTTCATCTGTGTTATTAAACTGTAAAGATCTTAAACATGCGCTTCCCTTTGGGGAAGATGCCATTTATGATAACTAAAACAGGAGTTCACATTTTGTCAGAACAGGGGAAGCAAGTATCTAACCCTCACCGCCCCCCTACCTTGGTGACTAAATTAATGGTTTTCTGCAGAACAGAGACGTTGGTGTACAAGATCATCCACCACACTTTTCCCCTTCCACAAAGGTGAATCTTAGAGTGGGGAAAAAAAACCAACCCAACGAACCTACTCTTTTTTTCTTTTCTTTTTTTTCTTTTTTTTTTCTCCTTTTGCATTTTACCTTCTTTGGGTGAAATCCTGGCTTGGTGGCAGCACTGCCCTTGGTGAGTCACGCAGATGAGCATCATATCTGCTCTGTGAAGGCGGTGGGTGAGGCAGCATCATTTTCTGTGACATGCAGCCCTGCATGGCACAGAGCCGACCATGACCCAGCCATAGGCATCCAGTCAGGATGAGGTGAGCCTGGGGCCATCCACAGCAACAGGGTGATGCTTCCTGAGAGAAGCAGCTCTGTACCCTTTCTGATGAGATGAACACCTAGAGACACCCTGGGCTGGGCTGTAGGTACCGGAAACAGCAGCTGCAACCCCAGAGGGATAGTCATGGGTGGTGCTCTAAATCAGGATGATTCAGACATCATCTCAGTGTGGGAGACACTCTCCCAGGCTCTCCAAAGTCCCTCAGCACTGAGAAAGGAGCTGCTTTGCCTATGAGAGGAGGTCCTGGAGCTGCTGAGAGCCTCGTGTACTGTGAGCCACTCGGGAAGAGAGCCTGGAAAACAGCCTGAGGTTTTGCTCCCTCGGCTTTGGACATCTCTTGAGCTTGGCTCAGTAAAAGTCGTATTTCATTAAGCTGAGCTGGCTCCCTAAAAGGCAGTACACAGTGTTTGGTTTTCAGAATTATTCAAGTGGTTATGGTTAGAAACGTGACCGAGAAGAGGGCATAAAACGTACCACACCTATTAGCTGATCGCTCCTTGCAGAGTCTTTTCTGAGTCATTTGTCAAGTTTACCGAGAAAAAACATTTTTTTTTTTTAAATTTTTTTTTTTTTTTTTTTACTTTTGTCAGCAGCATTGCAGAGCTGGGGCTGAGGGAGCGTGTAACCGGGCCCTGCTTTCTGTCCATAATGAATTGCTCTAATTAAGGGGGAGAAGAGCAGCCAGCTTTTTCAGAAGCTGGGAGAGGGTGCTGGCAGCCAGGGAGCACCTTTCCATCACGAAGAGCAAAGCGCGTCAATGCAAAAGTTAACGGAAAGAGTGATGACGAGGTGGATGACACCCAGCTGGGTACCAGTGTCACTCCCTGGGTTTCAAGAGGACCATGCCAGATTAGCACTTGTTCTAACGAGATGGGAAATGGGCTCTGGGCTGGAGGGCAAAGTGATTGCTTGGCAATTAAATCTCTGATTTGTAAGGCACAGAGCACTACTCAGAGGTGCAGCGTGGCACCGCTGCTGCCATCCATCGTCCCGTTAGTGCCCAGATATGATTAGGGTTGGGCTGTCTGGTAATTTACACCACTGCAAGTATGTAAGAAATTACTCTAGCGCATAAAAAACAAGTGGAAGCATTTTCTTTTGCCTGTGGAAACAGAATTACATCCCTTTGGCAGGGGTTTTGGTGAGCGACAGCATTACCAGGAGAGCTGTAGAATCCTAAAGCATTTTTGTTTCAGGTGTCTGAGTTGTTTTTTGCAGATCTTTTCCTGAAGGATGTCAGGAAGAGTTCTGGGTTCAGATATTGTTGTTATTAAGTCTGGATTTTTCTTCTGTCAGCATTTCTGGAGGCACACGTGTCGTTCACGTTGTCCAGTTCTGGGGATCTGTGTACAAACCACTATCAGCCTCATATCTGAAATGCTGGTTCACCGAAAGCTGCTGTGAAATATGAGTAATGACAGTGAATGGCAAACCACGAATGGTCTGTACAGTATTATCAGAGCTTCTTATATCATGAAACCATATTGAAAAGCACTATTGAAACTGGTATCTTATCACTGTGAAATGCTTTACTGGAAATCTAGTGTTAACATGTGCCTGTGGTCAGTCCTTTACAGTGTGGTTCCTTCAGATCAAAGCAGCTTGATTTTTGTTGTTGGTTTTTGGGTTTTTTTTAAGGATTTTTTTTAGGATAAAAGAAAAGCTTTTGGATATTTGAAATGACTCAAGCTGGGTCAGCAATGGGTGACACCAAGTAGGACTGCAGTAACTCCCGGTCAGTGGAGTGCACAGGGCATGGCTCTCCAGCCCCAGTGCTGGACCAGGACTGGGAGACGTCATTGAGTTTCCCTGACGTAAGCGGCCGTCGGTGAGTAGGTGTCTCGTCTCCTGTAATGTTCCTGGGCTCTCCAGGAATGTCTACTTCGTTAGTAATTTCAACAAGTCATTTGTCTGCAGCAGTCTGGTGCTTTCTG
Source organism: Actenoides lindsayi (assembly GCA_025331215.1). Classification (NCBI taxonomy): domain Eukaryota; kingdom Metazoa; phylum Chordata; class Aves; order Coraciiformes; family Alcedinidae; genus Actenoides; species Actenoides lindsayi. The sequence goes on from WTSP01006104.1 coordinate 27,403, forward strand.
CTGTTATTGCGATGTTTCTGTTTCCACAGCAGAGCTGCCAGCTCTGCGGGGTGGTGGTGCTGATGTGAACGCAGCCGCCTGCTTGGCAGGGTGAGGCTGAGCATCGGTCCTGGCAGTGGTGGGAGCTGCCAAGAGCTGGAGAGGTCCAAGAGGCTTCTCCAAGGGTTGTTCTCCCGGCTGCACCAGGGACATCCCCTTTGGATGGCCACTTCCGTGCCTTCTCGAGTCGCATCGCTGCCGATGGGAGACGTGCTGGACCTGTGCTGCTCAGCTCTGACATTGTATAAATGATTTCCCGTGTATAAATGATACACGGGGCTTAGTTCTTAATTCCCAAGCATGGTGGCAGCTGGCTTACAACCCTCTATGCTGCCTTTACTTGTTTTTTGGGTCATAACTGCTTTTAGTAGTGCCCTTTCACAACGTGCCTACCATAAAATCCCAAGGGAGGAGCCCTCCTCCGTTAGCTGGGAGTTTCCTGGAAGGGTTGCTGGGGAGAGGACCGCTTCCGGGCTCCCAGCACTCTCCCCAGCGCTGCCGTGCGTGAAAGGCTTAATTATTCTGCCAGCGCCTGGGGGACTCGGTTCCCATTTCACTGTCTGAGCTCACCCACATTGTCACGCTGATTTGTTTCAGAAATCCCTATTTCTCCTTTTCCTCTTCCTTCCCAGAGATATGAGGAATGGCTTTGCTGTTTCGTTGAGGATATTTTCATATTGCCGTAGCTGGCAGGTAGCTGAGAGCCTCCCTTAGGCGGGCTGCCAGGGGAGAGCCAAGCCTGGGAGATTCGCATCCATCAGGACTTGGTCCCATACACACTGAGATCCCTGCTGATGCCATCCCATCTCTGTCCTCCCCAGTTCCAGCACGCGGGGCAATCATTCACCATCATCGCACACACACTTAGCAACCAAAACTGAGAAACTCTCTGGGGTGTCTCCCTGCTCTGACATGTTTATTCTCCTCCTTGCCCTCACCTTGCCGATGGTCAGTGACAGGATGGAGAGGCCAGGGGACACCTGCCCAAGCCCATGCAGAGGTCTGGAATGGAGCAAGCCCCTGGACCCTGATAACACATTTCACTCCTGTTCCTGTATCACCCCAACATCTTTCCTTCACCAGCCTAGCTCACAGTTTTTGACCCATGACTGTTCCTTGCCTGCTGGCATTTGGCTGACCTGTCTTGGGCAGCAGATCAGGCACCAAAAGAAAAAAATTTTATATATATATATATATATAAATGTATAAATATATACAAAAGAAAATAAATCCTTTCTTCTCGTCTGCAATTTACATAATTAAGTAAGAACTCATTACCTCTTCCCTCGTTTCCTCACCAAGTCTGGGTGTGCACCGGGCTGCCTGGGAAAGCTGCAGGTGCTACTTCCGCTGCTCCAAGCAAAACTTTCGCTGCAATTACAGGAGCAGCTGGGAAATGAGGGAAGAAGGCAGAGAGGATCAGCCTCGTTCTGCTGAGGATCCCTCCAACACCTCAGCAAGGGCAAATGCTGCCTGCTGCAGATTTGGACCTGCCTTTTGGCTGGTTTACAGGGTGAAGGCACCGGGATGAGGGAGGCATGGTTGGTGCGTTTGGGGTAGTTTCAGCAATACCGTATGCAATACTGTGACTAGCCTGGGCATAAAATCTATTTGCTTAGTCTGTCCCTGATGATGGATATATGTTCAAGACTGAGCTTGGCCATCAATAAATTACGCAGCAAAACTGTATGGAACAACACAAGAGGTACCTGCATTGCAACAGGCACGTGCTCAGGCTGCTGCTCTCCCCTGAGCATCGCAGCTGCTCTGGAGGTTGGCTGTGGGATTAGAGGGGTGTCTTTGTCACCTCCATGTCCTCTTTGTCCAGCTGGCCTTCCCTTCTGGATATGGGTCGCCCAAGGAGTTTTTTTAACCACTCTTTTTTGTTTGTAGGCAGAACTCAGCTCTCTCCAGAGGGGTTACAGGAACAGCTAAACTAGCCTCAAATGGTGGGCCAGCCTGGGTTTTGCACCAGTACTGCCACATGCATATGACAGCACGTCCCAGCTGCCAAAACCCGGTTCCCTGGGGATAGGCTGGATCTGGAACATTGGTATGAGAACGCGCCTGGTCTACTCAAGGACCTTGGCTGCATCAGTTTTGCTCATCAGCTATTGCCTGGAGCAGGGTAATCATAGACTTTGCAGTCAAAATTTTGCTGGCAGGTGAAACTTCCCTGCTGCTGCTGGGCTGGTGGTTTTTAAAGATTTCAGTGAAATTTCTGTCCTTCTGCAGGGTGATAGATTTGGATGGTGTATCATGATCACCTAAGTCATCCGTGCTCCTCAGAACCAAGTGGCTTCTTCTGGCACCATGGTGGGAGCTGTGTCATCCAAAGCCCTGCCCTGTCATACCTGGGCATCTCCGTTCTCCAAACACCAGGGACCTGCTGATGGAGATAAGTGTCCACCCACCTGAGGAGCAAGCCTGAGAGAAGGGTTCCCTGTACCCAGCCAGTTAAGGCCCCCTGTGCCAGGACAATGATGGACAAAGGTCTTGCCAACATTCTGAGTCACTCTACTTTTACCAGCGCACCGTGTCTTATTGCCAGAAGCCCTGGGGTATTTGGACCACTGGCATCCTGGGGAGGTGATGCCACTCGGCTTCTCACATCCCAGTGCCTCTGTGATGAACTGGGAATGGCTCCTTTCCAGGACAGGCTTGGCAGCACAGCTCTGTGCTGGGGGGGGGAGCCCCTGAGCTTGGCATTTTAGGGTTGTAACCCCCAGGATGGTCCCTCCTTTTGCTTGTGTCCTTCCTGAATGAAAACTGATGCGGTGATGC
>WTSP01006104.1:31133-55698 GCA_025331215.1 Actenoides lindsayi
TCTTTCTTTCTTTCTTTCTTTCTTTCTTTCTTTCTTTCTTTCTTTCTTTCTTTCTTTCTTTCTTTCTTTCTTTCTCTGCTTTTGGAATCTTCTTGGTTTTAATTGATTATTGCTCTTGCACACGGGGAGTAAAAAAAGAAATGGGTAAGAGATACTAGTCAGTGTGAGTTTTTTAATACACGTGCTATATAAAATACGTACATTTTCCTAAATACCACAATTGTGTTATTTAGGAAAGACAGTGGGGCAACGTTTTCTTCCTGAAGCAGGTCTCCCAGACAGCCAGCTGTACTTGCACCCCGCGGCAGCATGAAGGGATGCCTCTTGTTCCTCTGCCTCTTCTCCATGCTGTGTTGCTTGAATTGGATGCCGACAGCCGGGAACAAAATCTTCCACTTTGGACCCTGCAGGGTTTCCATGAGTATGACTGAGATCAGGTCTGGTTTCAACTCAATTAAAGCCAAAATTGTAAGTATTGCTTCGGGCTCTTGTGGAGCTGGGGGAGCTCTTTAATCAGCGGCTCCCGAAGTGCCTCTGGAGCCAGGAATGTCTGTCACCATCTCTGTCTTTATCTTCTCCTGAGCAGCAAGCCAGAGACCCCATCAGGAACCTCAGCATCTTGTCTTACCCTCATTCCTTGCACAAGGTTAAGGTAGGTGTCCTTACCAGTTTTTCTATGAATAATTTTAACCAGCGAGCATCCCAAACACTCATCATGAGGGGAAGCAGCTCAGGGCGCCTGGGGAAGCTGTTCAGCCCCATGACTTGTAAGTTCCTGCAAAAGGCAGATGCTGGCAGGCAGCACAGGTCAGGGAGGATAGAGTGATGCAGCTCACGTATGCGAAAAGAAGTGGGTGTCCCGCTGCTGGTTGCTGCACCCAACTTTCACCCTGACTGACTTTCCAGAAATGATGGGCAGACGTATTTTTTTATTGTTGTTGCATGTGATGCTCCAGTTACAGGAGCTTTAGCTGGGGCTCCCCACCACCTTAGGTGGTGGAGACACAGGGGAGTGAACCAGGACTTGGGATAAAGCTATAAAAGAATACAAAATCAGGTGAAATATATTGTATTTTGCAGCTCTCTTATGCTCAAAGGCACTAGACATGGGCCACTAGTTCCGGTCTCAGCCTTTAATACCTGGCTAGCAAATCAGCTATTTATTTCCTTGACTCAATGAGACTTGCTCCTGGAAAATCAGCCTAAAATAATTGTTTATATATTTTATCAATTTACAACAAGCATCACTGAAATAGTTTTACATGAGCCAGAACATCCCGCCGCGCTCAGCCACTCTGCTTGGTTGCAAATGAATGGTTCTACCAGGGGGCAGAAGGGCTGGTAACTACAGGTTTAAAGCACGTGGGAAGACCTTTTAAGAGAGGAATGTGTTCTTTAAGTCTTCAGATAGGTGCTGCATCACCCATCACCTCTTCAGCTTCTACGTGGACAAAGTTTTCAAACACTGCAAGACGGAGGATTCGTACGTGAACCGAAAAATCAGCAGCATCGCCAACTCCTTCCTCAGCATGAGGAGGAAACTCGTGCAGTGTGTAAGTCTGGGGTATTGCCATGGTTTAGTTTCATCTGTTAGTGTCCGGTATATAAACACATCTGAAGGTTTTATAAAGTTGCAAAATCTTTATTTATAAATAAACAGGTGTAACAAGAATACAAAGAAGCCTGATGTGGTGAGTGCAAGAACAATATCCTGCTCCTCTGTGTACTGATGTAAACTCTGTTCTTAGCTGAATTCTGATTTAAAGACCTTCAAGGTCTGATTTAAGGAGCCTTTTCCACAGTTTAACAAAGGTGTCAATCCATACAGCAATTTCCAGCATAACTGGCAAGTGATCTCTTATTTTTAAAAAACAAAGCCCCCAAACTAATAAATTCTATCTTATTTTTTTTTTCCTAGCATGAGCAAAATCAGTGCATGTGTGGACAGGAATCCACGGAAAAATTGAATCAAATACTTGTGAACTATGAGACGGTAAGTTGATGATTAAGTCTAGTAATTAACACTGATATTCTGGTTCTCTTTGCATGGGGTTCCACTCGTTATCTTGGCTCACAACTTCTTCCTTCGTATCATTTCAGCTGAATGTCACATTGGCAGCAATTAAATCGCTGGGGGAGCTGGACATCCTCTTAGACTGGATGGAGAAATAATATTGTTAGAGAGCAGAAGCCGTCAATGACCTACCACTGGCTGGGGCTGGTGAAGCTGCTGGGACTTTGCACATACCTTTGGTGAATGGGAAAGTAACGTACTGTATCAGTGCAGTTTCTCACAGCTTGCAGCTGTGCTCAAGCAAACACCAAATGTTTCACTGCCCCGGTCCATAGGCAGGTCTGGCATTAAGATGGAAATATTGGGGTTGATCAAATCAGCACTCAGCTGACTTCTACCACAGGATGCTCTCCAAGGGAAAACCTAACAGGGTTTTTCTGCCTAGCGGACATAAGCTGTGATTGTTTAATAAAAATATTGTTTAAATTATGACATTTTTGTGTAGGGAATGTATACTAGTGAGTGCTGAGTGCTTACTGGTACAACTCTGCTGTAGTTAATGCTGCAGAGCAGGGCTCGTAAATCTGGGCTCAGTCTCACATGACTGCTGCCGCGGATTGATCTGGCTGAAACGAGGTGCGTGGTGTGTGAAATGCTTCCAAGAGCAGGTCTTAGCAGGTATGTCAGGCCTTAGAAGTCTGTGTTTCCTTTTGAGATGATGTTTTCTGCCTCATCAGTAAAGAAAATTTCTATGCAAGATATGCGGTTGCTGAGCAGAAAGAGGTTCCTTTATGTATTGTGTAATTTGCTGACGGTATTAAGTTTTGTGGAAATCTGTTGCAATTACTGTAAATAAACCCCACTTGAAGTTGTGCTGAGTCTGTCAAAATTCTGAAAAATTATATATTTGTTGTTGGCAAAACATTCTGAATTCCCTGTGGTGTCCTTTCATAGCAGGCACTGTCACTCCTGGTAACGCGAGCATCCCAGAGGTGACACATTGTTCCTGGGATGCCAGGGAGACCAAAGTTAGACCTGAGTGATACCAAATCACCCCAGCTTGTCCCCAAGAACATTTTTATTGTGCATTATGTACAATGAATTATGGAGAATGAAGAGCTGCAGAGGAGGGGGAGACTCCTTGTCCCTTCCCCAAAGGGCCACGGGGTGACCTGGCTGGGTGAGCTGTCCAGCATTTGCCTGTAGCCTGTATGCCCATGCTTCACTCTGAGCAGGATTTGGTGACTCATTGTTAAAGGGAAGATCTCTGGCAGCGCTCACTGTCCTTCCCCAAACGATTGCTTATGTCAAAGGAAAGCCTCTTGGAGCTTTGATTCTTTTAATTTGCATTCTCATTCATTTTTGAAGAGTGACTTTCATTTGTTCTGATGCCAAGGCATAAAGGGTGAGTACGTTCCTCCACGCTCTGCCAGTGGTCATGAACGTTGATCTTTCAACACCACCACCCTTGAAATCAACCATTTAAGAACGATAGGTGTCCTGCACGTACCACAGTTTCCTGTTAAACTATTGGGAATGAAGCAGTGATGCAGTGAGATGCCACAGCTCATCATGGACCAAAGGGAATCATCTGGCACGTTTGGCAAAGTCTGGTGAAGGAGATGGGGCTGCTTGGTGAGGTCCCTGTAGACCTTTCTAGTCATTGTAGTGGGCTCTGGATCGCAGCTTGACTGAGAAGTGTAGGTTTCATTGCACACCCTCAGCTAACGCTGTCATAAGCATTATTATTATTTATTAGATCTCATTGATTTTGTATCCCAGGCGGAGGGTTGAGTGCCTCGAACAATGTGCATTTTGTTGCTTTCATGTCAAACAAATTTACACTTTCCCAGACATGGCAAAGCACAGCAGCTAGCAGGATGCTCAGCCCACCCACATTCCTCAGCCCCTGCACCTCTCTCGGGAGTTTAGCTCATTCTCTCTGCTCCCGATGGGATGCGGGAGGAGCAGAGCTGAGAAAAGCATGCCAGAGGGCAGGCTGAAAAGGAAGAGGATTTACAAAGGGAGAGAAAAAGGTGTTTTCTCTTCTCAGAAATTTCCAAACCTTAGCATTCTCCTGCAGCTTTATTACTGCTCATCCCGGGGACACTTTCCAAGTGCACGCCTTTCCTATTGCACCAGAATAATTCATTCAATTCCAGCAACTCCGGGCAGGAGCAGACCTGTCCTGACCCCTCCACACCTTTCTTGATATCCAAGCCCCTGCCCACCGTGCTGCTGAGGGGATGCAGCCAGGAGATGGGGTGGATGAGCTATAACCTGACACGGAGGTCCCAGCCTTGCTGTTGCAACGGCTGTGAGAGCAGCTCTGAACACACAAAAGCAGGGAGGGGAGGGGAAACAGAAATCCCACTGGATCTGCTGCCTTTACAGCGAGCAGAGCTCATCCCGGCGCTTAGCGTGGGGAGGTCCATGAGTCAGGAAGAATTTGGGGTTTACCCTGAATGGAAACTCAGCATCTGTTGGCTGACACAAACAGCCATTGCCTGGCCCCTTCCTGCACTAGCCTACTGTTTTAATTTTAAAATGTAGCTACTATTTTACTAAGACAGTGTATTTCTGGTGTTACTGTAACACCATCAGGTCAGACCCTAGCCAAGGTGATGCTCCTCCTTCTTTATATCTTCTGGCTTGTGATCAGAGCTGCACGTAACCAGCGCAGGCTCGGGAATTTGAATTTGTCTTCTGTGAAAATGACTCCTCTGCTTTGTCACAACTTCTTCATCATTCCTGCTTCCTACATTGCTTTACCTTCGGGGCATTCAGCTTTCTGTACCTGCATCTCGCTGACAGACAGCCACGACGTGCTGCTGCTAGGAAATCCATGCGGCAATAAATTGCCTTTCTCTGTTTAGTCACTCACTCTTGAAAATAAGACCAAGAGACAACGTTTAATTACAGTCATCCTCATGTTTGCCTGGGTAAACATGAAGTCAGCCAGGGAAAATATGTGAGTGATGCATGGGTCAGGTTTATTAAGCAAAGGGTGGGTGTTCAAGGCCACTCTCAGTGGGGTGGTTCCATGGCAGAGGAACAGAGATTTGGCTCAATTGTTCCAAATCCAAGCCAGAAAGGGGAGATTGTTGGTTCAGCTGCTCTGGGGAATTTGGTCTGTACTTTGCAAATGCATAGAGCGCCAGTGAGCTCAAAACCTTTCCTGTTTATCTCCATCAGTTGTGGGTTTCTTCCACCATCCCGTGCTGTTTGCAGTGCCAGATGTGATGCTGTAATGCTGCAGTAAAGGAGGAGAAACCCTCCTCTCACCGCACCCTTCCAGCATCTCTTCGGGTGTGTTCTCCCCGTGCTCTCCCATGGCCTGTGGGTGCCTCTGCTCTGCGGAAAAGCAGCGATTTCTGCAGAAAAACACTTCAGACCAGGCCTGGTCTGCAGGCACTGCCCTCTGGATGAGGAAGCAGAGAGGAATCAAAAGCGTGGGATGTTGTTCTCAAGGGTTTTCCAGCTGCCTTTAAAAGAAAACGAGGTTTTTATAAATGCACCTTCTGGCTTTTGACAGCTCACAGTGTGAAGGGCACTGGTGGGGCTGGAGCTCTTAATGGACTAAGCCACTCAAGCTCCTGTCATTTCCCGGTCCAACCTGCTCGCTCAGACCTGTACCTCCAGCCCAGTCACCCCGTTTGGCATCTAACAATTCCTCCAAAATCACTGCTCAAAGCTGAATTTAAGCTAAAAAACGTCAAGCTATAGCGAATTGTGGTAGCAATAGACAGGGCTGGTGTCTTGCTCTGATCCTTGAGGCAGAGCTGGTCTCAGTGGCTGCCGCCTCTTGGTCCTATGCCTTCAGATTTTGCCCTCCCAGGTTGATGGGGGACATGTCCGGGGCAGTACCATCTCCCCCAGCACTGCCCTGCGCGATGCTGCCAGAGGTGAGGAGGAAGGCGGAGTAGGCGAGGTCAGCATCCTCCTTTGAGCTCTGGGAAAGGAGAGGAGGACATGGTTAGATGGCTGGGGACAGACAGCACCACAGGGGAGTTGAAAGGGCAATGTTTCATGGGCTGTGAGCTTCTTGGGATGACACAGGCAAGCTGGATGAGTGGGACAATCCAGTAGATCATGCCTGATGCAAGAGCAACACACCTTTGCTCAGCCCTGGGAAGACCTCAGATGTTTGTGGGTTTGGGACTCCATGGCATGCCTGTCCCTGCATGTTGGCACACAGCTTGCCTGTCCTAAAACTCCTGGGTTTTACTGGTTTCGTGGTAGTTTCCTTTATTGCTCTTGGCACTTGCAACACCCACATATCACCTTTAGTTAAGGCCTTTTTAAAAGAAGGGCTGCCATCTGGCACCTTCACTTACTGCTGACCATGATCTTCCCAAGGAGAGGGGATGCGGAGGGAGGCAGAAGCTTGCTGGAGCCACGGGAACAAGTCACATCCCTTGCAATGGCAGATACCTTCCTGCCCACCTCTGCCCCCCAAACCGATGCCTGCATAGGGGCAAGGCTGGGAGGTGGGATGTGCTCTGCCTTCTGGACATGTGCTTGTCCCAGTGTTTCATATTTAAGGTAACAACCCAACTCCAAGCTTCCTGACGCTGCCTGGGGCTGACTTGGTGTACTGTTTGAAGCAAGACAACTGCTATTATGATGTCTGTTAAAGTGTAGGGTCAGGAAAGGGTTAAGGTCCCCCCACGGAGGCTGATCTGCAGCAGCTGCTCAGATCCAGGTGAGATGGAGAGCACCTGCATATAAATAAGTCCCGTGGGAGAAAGCAACTGCTTTGGCAGAGGTTGGAGGGCTGCAGCGGAGTCTCTCAGGTCAGTGGGCTCTCTCCTGCCTTCTCTTACCCTTTTTGCTTTCTTCGTCTCAGCAGCATTTTCTGGGCTGGCCGCAGTGGTGATGAACTCTGCAGGGAGAGGAGGGGCAGAGTTAGGGCGTGGGGGCCATTGGTGGCCAAACGGTGGCTTTTGTAGGGTCCTCTCTAATGCCTCTCACCCTGGGGCTGGAGAGCAGCCTGAGAGTGAGCAACCTACCGTCCCCTCCGATCTGAGTCTCCTCGCTCTCTTTAGCACAGGCCTTATTGCTTGCGCCGTATTCCTTCACGGTTTCAAAGTCTGACATGCTGATGTTGGTCCTGTAGCTCCCGACCGACACCAGGTCTGTGAAGAGGGAGAAGATGATGAAGACCTCGCGCGCTCGCTCAAAGGCGGCACGAGCGCCTCAGCATCCTAACTGCCTCCGTGTGAGGAGATGCTGCACAATGCAATGTGCAGAGGGGCCATCCTGTCTCAGCCTGGGCACCCTGTACGTTGGGTGTTGGAGACATATGGATGGGGTCAGTGGGAGAAGCAGTGTACGTTGGGTGTTGGAGCCATAGGGATGGGGTCAGTGGGAGGAGCAGGGTCCCTTGTCTGCCTATCGCACGCTGGGTACCAGCTCAGCCCAGCAGAGGCTGCGGCACACACGAGGTATCGCCTTTGACTTCATATTGCTGATGTTTCTCGAGAGACTAAAAAAGGCAGAGACTCACCAGATCTCTTCAGCTGCCTGTACTTAAAAACAGCAAAAGCTGTCACGAGGATCAGGAGAGCGGCACCGGCGGTGCTCAGGCCTATAACGAGCGGCTTGGTGTCGTGGCTTTGCTCAGAGCTGGAATGGAGGGAAAGTTAGCACTCAGCTGTGAAATACTTTTTATTTTTTTTAATTATTCAAGACTGAATAATGTATATGAACGTCCAGCAGTCTAAAACATGTATCAGATGGTAAATGTGAGTGAGCGTGGTGCAATTCAATAAACCAACTGAATCCTAGCACACATAAAAAGCCAAATAAAAGCATAGGACAGAGGTTGTGCCGAAACAGCTACATCAGCAGCTTAGTTAGAAATGTGTGAAGGAAAGCTCTCTAATCTCAGTTGAAGTCTTTTCAATTACTTTTTCTGTACCTGGAATCTCTAATTGTTCCACTTTGAGACTATTCTCTTGAGGTAGACATTAATTTTAAGTCATCTTGCTTTTTGCTGTAACTTTTTTTTTCCTCCTTTTCCTCTTATGCTCTGAGCTAAGTTCTTTGGGGCACAAAGTTTGCTTTGTTGCTAAGCCACTGGCACAGGGCACAAGCACAGTGTTGACAAAGGGTTAATAAAAACCTCACAGAAATGAGAGGTGACAGAGGCTTGGAGAGAACTGACCTTTCTGAGGCAGATGCTCTTGGCACCCCGGCATTGCTGAAGGCTCTTCCTTGGGGAATAAAGCCGGTCTCGGCGTGGTTGGGGGACTCAGCATCGCTGGGGGACTCGGCGTGGTTGGGGGACTCAGCATCGCTGGGGGACTCGGCGTGGCTGGGGCTGTCAATGTTCAGGAGCTCCAGGTGGTGGTCAGCACTGCTCCCTGTATCTCCGGGAGAAGAAGGGTGGTCAGTTGTGTGAGCAGCAGCATGGCGATGGTGGCACAAAAACTAGCTGGGTGTATGTTTGGTGCAAGTGCAGTGGGTTCTGGCTGTATGTGAGAGGCTCTTTACAAATGGGGTTTAGAGAGCTGAAATAATCTCATACCAAATAACTTATTGCAAAAGTATCAAGTAGGCTTTCTCTGTTTATATGCTTTTGAAAAAGTCCTCCGTTTATAAGTTCTGCCTCTAATATTTCCAGAGTGAATACTTCCTTCTAGCTCTTTGCCCACCAAAAGCAATGAAATGAGGCTGTTTCTCTCTGGCTTCACTTCAACCATCAGCAGCTTAGAATGGTTGCATGCGGGGTATCTAGTGCGATACTTTTTCTCTGCTTCTAACAATAGTCCTCCCAGAGAAAGCACCTTCACTCAAAGTACTGCCCCAAAGCTGAGACTAAGCCCCGTGCTGTTGGTGATGGCCCTTCCTTTCCTGCTTCTTATTGTTTTCCTGGTTTTTAAGATAATAAACTCCCTGGAGCAAGTTGTGTCTCTGACCTCTGTGCAGTCCTTCACCTGAGAGGTGTCAGATGGTGCTTAAACTAACTGATGCCTCAAATTGTAGTAGCAATAACTAGTAAAGACAGGGTTAAAATGTAAAAATAGTGTGGAATGAAGTGTTTTTTGGTTTGTTTTTCTTTTTGACTGGTGGGGCTTTTTATGGTTAGAAAAAACTGAGTGGATGAAAACATCTTTGAGAAACTGTGCAAAATCAGGGTGATCCTGGCACTTAGTCTGGGAGGCTGCCTGCCCAAGAGCGCTTCTGTTTCGAGGTGCTGCAGCCTAGTGGTTATAAAGAGGGCTTTTGTCTCGGCAGAAGGCAGCATGACCTGCAGCCTTGGCAAGCAGGAAAGCCCTTGCCTGCCTCTGCCTGGGAGCTCACCTTCAGTCACCGTTAGGTGCTCTGCCATGGTTTCCCCGAAGAGGCCATTGCGCTTCACTCCACACCAGTACCACCCTTCGTTTGCCTTTGACACCGAGTCAAAGCTTAGGATGACTGTCTTGTTGTCAGTGTCACAGGTAACGCCCGGCCCTGGCTGCTGTTGGTCGGAAGCAGGCATGGTTTCACAGCCAGTGTTGCTCCACTTGCACCAGTACTTCTGGTAGGAGTAGTACTTGCATGGATAAGAGCAAGTTAAATCGACCCGGGAACCCACTCGTGCCTCCACTTCCTTCTTTCCCTTTAGTCCAGGTTCTCCTGCAAGGGCAAACAGAACATCAAAGCTGATGTTAGTGGCTCCAGTGGTGGGAATGGTGGTCAACAGGGAGTGGTGTTGCTAGAGGTGGTGAACCAGGAGATGTATCTCTGAGGGAAAGTGTTCCTTACGTTGCTAAATTAATGTTAAGGATGCTGTATATGCATCTCTGGGTGAAAGCTGGCAAGGTGATGGGGTTGCAAGGCTTAAGAAATACTTGCATGAAAAAGTTTTCTGAATGCTTTCCCATCAAACTGATACTCTGTGTTTCCATTTTAAAGCTACTGGGGTGTTGGGGGGATTGGTGCAATGTTTTGCCTACTTAGAGAAAAGGTCAGAGTTGTACCTCACGTCTCTCCCCAGAAAGCCAGATCTGCTCCTTCGGGGTGCTTAGGAGGCTGTTTTGTACCTACTGAGTAGGCAGAGAACTGCCAACACAAAAGCTCATACCATCTATGATCTTCAGCTCAGTTGATGATTGCTGCTCCTTCTCCTCGTTCGACATGCACCAGTAATAGCCTTTGTCGCTGTCCTTCAGCTGGTTCATTATGATGGTCGCTGTTGCGTTAGCTGGGTTGTCGAACATGGCCACTCTTCCCTCGTACAGCTCCGACACGAACCCAGAGTTGTCTATGATCCGAATGCACCCTCCCTTTCTCCACTTGCACCAGTACTTCACCGAGGACGATTTTATAGGGTCATAGTGGCATTCAAAAGTTGCAGAACTTCCTTTTACTCCAATTATTGTGGGCTTTCCTTGTGGGATGTTTGTTGCTGGAGATAAAAATGAAATGAGCAGCTATACATGTCTGACTTTTGCCCATGTGGCACACTCCCAAAGGAATAAATATTATCAGATCAAACAAAGCTGTTTTGTCTAAAGCAAGGCTAGGTGAAGCTCGGGGGTGTGGATCATAGGAGAGTGTCCTGGCACTCTAAGAATTGGGCCAAAAGGTTCTGCCAGGCCTCTTCTTCCTAAATTCACCAGGTGGTTGTCTTTGTGTATCAACATCTCAAAGTTTTGCTCCCTTTTCTAGGAGAAGGACAGCTTTCTGAACCTGTCACTTTGAGATTTAAGGAATTAAGACTCAAAAAGACAGTTTGCTTGTCTCAAACCAGTAGGCAGAACTTGCCTTCTGGAGTTTTGGGTAACTGGGGAAGACAGCTGGTCACTAGTGGGAAAGTTCAGCCTTGATTCAACCTGTATTAGTGATGGCTTAGTACATTATAGAGAGTTAAATGGAGTGGAACAAAGCCTCTAGATGAGAGGACAGGCTAATAGCACTCTGGAAAGGGACAGGAAAGATCTCGTTAAATCAAGTGAGACTGCTGGTGATGCTTCCAAAGAGGAGGAGAGATGAAGGGGGGAAAAAGCACTGGGAATAGCTTACTCACGCTTATAGACGTGCACGTCCAGTTCCTTCGTTTCTCCACTCTCCCCATAGAAACCAACCCCACACAGGTACGTGCCAGAGTCTTCCCAGTTCAGCTGAGTTACCATGACTGTGAATGAGCCTGAAGTCCCCTCAATGCTCAGCAGAGCTCTCCCTGTGTACTCCTCATCAATGTTCCCATAGCTATCGATGATGTTGTGGCAGCCGCTTTTCCCCATCTTGCACAAGAATTTCCTCATGCTGGTGGTTTCTGCCCCGAAGTCGCAGGTTGCGGTCAGAGTGCTGTGCAGGGCCACGTAGAAGAGCTCGGCTCCCTCGGGGACATGTGGACCTGTGCATAGAGACACCCGTCAGTGTCTGCTGCCTGCTCTGTCTGCAACTGTGCAACTCCCCAGCACCTCTGAAGGCTGCAGGGTATGTCGGAGCAATGGGCAGTTCTGCATCTCCCTAAATCTCAGGGGCTGAGAGACATCAGTGGTTTCTAAGCAAGGTTTGTGACCTTAAGATGAGGTTTGTTTAATCCAATTTTCATGCCAGATGTTTTAGTTAAAAAAATTAAATCTGTAAGAGCACAGGAGAACTGCTGTTTCCTGACACTATGGAGCATCTTGAGCTCTTAGACACTGGACGGACTCTCTGAGGAGCCTTATTAAACAGGAGGGAGGGGAAGTAAAAGAAAATAATACTTTAAGGAGCTGCGAGACAATAATTACCTTCAGAAACCTCCAGACTGACTCTGTGGGAGAGTCCCCTGCCATTGATACCAACACCACACTGGTAGTTGCCTGCGTCTGCCTTCGTAAGCCCGGAGATGGTAATCTCAAAGTTTTCTGCCTGGGGGTGGTCAGTGATGGACGCCCTGCCTTGGTAGTCTGGAGCAATGTAGCCGTTGGTGGAGACGATGGTCATGCAGCCCCTGGATGACTCTTTGCACCAATACTTCCTGTCGTGTCTGTTCACGCTGGTGGGAGGGTAGAAGCATTTCACAGTAACGGAGCCAGCGAGGAGGCCATACACCTGCTTTGGTCCGAACACAGGGCTTGAGACTGAAAAAGGAAAACATGTTGGCTGGAAATGTTGGCTGTGCTACGCAACCTGGTGGGCTTGCAGTGCAGATCAGGTGTAGTGGAACAAGCAGGGACCTGTGCAGCATCATGCAGTCTGAAAGGTCCCACAGGAGTGATGGGCACTGATGGGGTAGAGATGCTCCCTGAACCCATCTACCCCCTTAGTAATGCCACCCAAATGCCCTGTGCCCAGACAGGTAACACTTACTTGCTGACTTGGGGAGGTATCTGCGGCTTGCAGATTCGGCTGGCAGGATGGTGAGCAGGAACATGAGTGCTAGTAAAGTCATTTTTCTTGCATACCCTGGAAAAGGCACAGAAGTTCATCAATAATCCTGCTTGCAAGATGATTAACTGATCAAGTCATTATTAGAGGATATGAGGGTTATGGCTACTTGAGCTAGAGAGAAACAGCATTTAATTGCTTCTGTCAAGCAATTGCATGGGGAAGAAGGAGCTGATGACTCTGTTCTTGCCTGTGTTGCTGCATCGTGACTGCCCATGGATCTCATCCCAACACCCCAGTCTCCATTTCTGTAAACTGGGGGGAGTTGTCCTTATGACAAACTCGGTTAACTCAGAGCCTGCAAGCCACCGCTGTGTCTGTCAGAGCAGTGTCCCTTAGGCAGGCAACAGCAGTGGTGTCTACAGCATCAAAAGGGAGTTTGGCCAAACGAGAGAAGACCTGTTTCAAATTCAGAAATGGTATCTGGTTTTACACTTGCAAACCAGAAAGGCCCATCACAAAGCTAAATCCAAAAATGGTCCAAAAGATGCTGAACCCTGGCAGGTGTGAGAGTCAGGTGGCAACCCAGAGCTCAGCTGCTCCCTTGGCTCTTTCCAGGAGATAATGCTGCATCTAATAGTTCAATAGCTGGGGTCATACCTTCTTTCAGCACTGCTCCTGCAGTGAAAGGAAGGCTTGTTCACCTCCCAGCCTGGGTGCCAAAGCCACTCCTTAGGAAAACCTGCTCTCACAGAATCACAGAATGGTTTGGTGTGGTTTGGAAAGGATGTTTGAAGATCATCTAGTTCCAACCCCCCTGCCATATACCCACCTCTATATCCACCCAAACCTACTGCACCAAAATTAACCTGTGGCCAAAACTCAGTGATGGCTATTGGGGAAAGCCAAACCACCCTGTGTGTCTCTGGAAATGTGTCTGTAGTCTTCAGGAGGGATATTTCTACCTTCCCTTTGTTTTGGACTGAGGGATGGCTCAGAGGAGGCCAAAGCTCTTAATCCACTGAGCTGTTTTCTTTGGCCTGGACTGAGTGTGCTGTTGGACGCTGCATGGTGTGGTGGTGGGAACGTCAATTCCCTGAGCATGGCTGTTGAACTACCTGCCTATTCCATGCTCTAGAGAAGATGATAGGTGCAAAGGAAAGTATAAACATTTCTGAGGAATGTGGTTTCAGGGTGTCAAGTGTCACAGTTTTATGAAGGGTAATTCCCAGTAGCAGAAAAAGGCTTTTATTTCCGTGTTGGGATGAAAGGCGTTCTGTTGTGTGTTCTTCCTTGTATTGTGATGTCTAATTGCTCAGTGGGCACTTGTCCGTGGCTAATAATTAACTCAATGAGCATGGAAAAATGCTCTTCATACATATCCCAGAAGTAGCCAGCAAGACAAACATAACACATTCGGCAGAAAGCAAACAATATGGCACAAAAAGGGCCTTGATATTTGCCCCTTGCTAACAGTGATTCCTCTGGCTGGGGATCACCTCTCTGCCTCCCACCCCCTGCTGTGCAGTGCAAGCAGGATCCCTGGGTAGTTTTCCCTTTCTTGGCAAAATTTGTATACTCTGTTTGTCCCATCGCTTCCCAGAGCAATCAGCTGCTTCAGAGTTAGAGGCAACATCACTTTGTCAGGTAGGGTGGTGTTACCAAGGCCTCTTTTTTTTTTTTTTTTGAACCAAAGATGTAGCTGTGTCCAGAAAGATGTGTGTGAGAGTGATGGCATCAGGGTCTTCATGTCTGTGTTAGAGTAGGGAAGAGTTTTAGCATCTCTGAGGACACGTGCACTCGTGCCTACACAACAGCAGTGGGTTAATTTGTTAGCATGTCCAACATCTGCAGCTCTGAGTTGCCTCTAGTCCTGGCAGGTGCTGTTAAAACCTTCCCCCTCTCACTGAATGAATGGACAAAACTCCCATGTAGAGCAAGTCCAAGCAAGCACGGCCACTGCTGACGTCAAGATCTGTGCTGTATTTCCATGCTGATCCACTGTGCTGGGTGGTTGGAAACCTCCTTTCTGGTGCCACTGCTGTGTGGCACTTGGACAGTGGCACTTCCCAGCCAGCAGAAGTGGTGCAAAGGAGCTTTGCTGGTCCCTCTGCAAAGAGCAAGCACTCTCGGAGATGCTGGAGGAGAATTTCACCAAGCTGCTGATAAAGGAGCTCTAGTTCCTCCTTGCTTTCAAAGAACATTTGCTGCTGGATTCGCTGTCTCTGAGGTTTAGAACTTGTGCTCTGATTAGAGCCCCTATGAAAGGGAGTGCAAGTAAGTGGCTGTGCAAGTGTGTGTGTTGGTTTGTTTCTTTATTTGTTTGGGTTTTTTTACTAAACATGCTTTTTGTCTACTTGCTTTCATTTTGCATCATCAAAACTGCTGGCTTCCTTCTCTTCCCTGTCCCACTCTAACAGCTTTTGATGGTTTTAGAGCACAAACCCAGTACTGCAGCTGAACTTGTGAGTTTGCACAGTGGTGCATGAGCTTTCCATCTGTGGCCCAGCCTCTGGACACCGGTGTCACCGGGATCAGGGCAAGGGTGTTGTCCTGGCCAGGAGGCTCTGCCAGCTGGGGGTGGGTCCCTGCTCTCTGGCTGTTTGCAGTGTGCTGCTGGCTTTGTGTGTATATTGCAAGAGGGATTTCAAAGAGGTACATCATACAAAACCAGCCCAGGATGGGCTAATCATTAGCGAGATTAATACTAACAAATCCAAACAATTTAGCTGTAATATGCTACCAAAGAGAAGATACAGGTGCTACTGGGGAGCTGGCATTAACTTTCTCCTCACTGCCCGTTTTCATGCTGGGCTTGAGTTGCTGTGTTTGTGGCCACGAGCTTGGGAAGAGCTGCTGAAATCCCACCAAGAGCAACTGTGCAGGTGTGAGAGTGCAGGAGAAATCTGGAAAGTGTTCAAGCATTAATCAAGCCTATATATACCCAAACCAAATATGCCTAAACCGTGACAGGTAAAAACTCGTCGCAACTTGTCACACGTTTCCGTAATTTGGATTTTGTTGCGTTTCTTCCTGCACACAAAGTGAATGTGTGTTTGGTGTGCACACCAAAGGGGCTTTGCTGGTTAATGCTGAGCGAGACACAGACCTACCGCACCCTGGGTTTGGTGTGGAAAGCCATGTAAATGGAAATATTACACTGTCCTTTACAATGTAATGCCTTTTTTCCTTGCTTTCCAACTTGGGATGCCTGGCTGGTTTTGCCATCTTAGTGTTATTCATTCTCAAGCCGATGCTGTTTTGATTTGATATGGGGCCGTGCTCTTAAACCTCCTTGCTATGCCTCGACAAGTGACAAAGGAATTTTCCTGTTGTGTATAAAGCCCTCAAACCCCCCAGCTGCCTTTGCTTACGTGGCCATGTCCTTAGCATCTCAAGCCATAGAAAGCAGCTCAGTGGGGAGTGGGAGGCAGGTCAGCAGTAGCTCTGGTACGAGACCTCCCTGGACTGGGTTTCCTAATCTACTATGTGTGGACACTTCCCTGGATCCCCAGTGCCAAAAGCACAGTGGGACTGGCCTGGTTTGGGAACATCACCTTCCTCTCCAGCACTCCCATATGCCTAAATCTTGAAGCAGTGCTTTGAGGTTTCCGGCAGAAAGTGCTTCCTGACCAGGTCAGCTCTTCTAAGTCTCATTTGTTACAAGACCTTTGGGTTTCTGTGGTGCTTTTGTGACTCGTAGTCCTAGGGAGAGATGTATTCAGATCTATAATGATTCCAAAGGAATCGGGACCTGACCCCCGAGTTATGCAAACCTGAGCAGCCAGCTGTTCTTGCTGGGTATGAAATAACCAGAGTTCATCTCCCAGATTCTGCTGACTCAGCTGGAAGGCTGAGCTCCAAGAAGTTGGTACAGTCCTACTGCTGCTTGCCAGAGATCAGCACAGTCCAGCCCATTAGCTATTAACTATTGCTCCTAACAAGGACCAGCGTCAAGGCCGTGCTATGGGATCAAAGAAATGCAAAGATTCAGTCATTGCGTTTGTAATTCCAGCCTAGGAGTCCTTCTGTGTTGCAGAATGTTTAATGTTCTTTGTGTATTTGAGAAATAATAACATATAGAATGAGGTAGGTTTGGGGTTTTTTTCTCCCCCTTTTAAAGCAAGACCCACCAACACCATGAGGAAGCTGTACGGATGCAAACCGTTGTGGAGACAGGCACTGGGGGTTGTACTGGGAGCACTGGCATGTGTGCTGGGGGTGATTTCTGGAGATGCTGAAGACTCCTGTGCCTAGAAGAGGGGCTCAGCAACAGTCATCTTGCTGCACAGGACTTGGGGCTATCTCCATCCTTACGCTGCCCATCAAGATCCTGTGCGCATGGGCCTTCCTGGGAGTTTGTTTGCTGTACTGGGGTGGGGAAAAGTCACCAATCTGCCCCATTTTCATGGAGTTAGGAATGTGCAATCAACTTTAAGGTAAAAGATCAAGCTGACCTAAACACGTACAGAAAAGAAATCAGTTCCAAACCGATGCTTCCTTTACAATATGGGAAGAATAAGTAGGAGGTGCTAATTTAGTGATGCAGTGAGTGAAAAAGCCAGGCAGATCCTGCTGAAGATTATCAGGATTTACAAAGAAATCAGCAGTGTAGGAATTTCTGCGGTACCTGTGACCCTCCTAGCTAAGAATACTTGTAAGTGCCAGGTAAAAAATGTCCTATAAGAGCAACACATTCTGAGAAAAGAATAATTAAATGAATTTGATTAATTTCACAGATGAAAGAATAATCACATGACCCTTGCAGGAGTGAATGAAATTCCTTCTGAAATTGTGCTGCAGGCCTAATGTTATGTTCCTTCAAGCTGTTAGGACACAAGTTAGTGGTGCTATATCTATTTTCAAGTTCTTTTAGGGTGCTAGATACCCCACATACCAACCCATTGCCTTTCAGGTAAGGGTGTCATGGCTCATTTGTTTCTTAGTTTTAGTTTCTTGTCTCGGGCTGGAAATTCAAACCAGCTTCAGCACTATTATTCTAGTTCAGTACTAATCTTGCAAGGAGCAGGAGCTTGCTATGATCCAAGAGCACTGTACAGTTACCTGGTGGGTGGGCACTGCCAGCACATGTATCACGACCAGCAGCACAATTGCTATGAGGAGGTGGGTTTCTCTGTACTTCAGATGGAAGGTATTAAAAGATCCATATGAAAGTTTCCTTTGCAGAGTACGAATTTTGGTGTGCAGAAACCCACCCCTTTGCTCTTGGTCTAAATGTGAAAGGGGTTTACCAGATCTATCTTATTCCAGTTTTAGGACACCACGTACATCCCATTCACTTTACGCTTCAGGACCTATTGATCTTCCTTTTAACTGTACAAGTTTGATAGCCCTTCAGAGCTCATTTAGGACATAACTACACCAAATCTCTCTTAAACTTCAAAATCTGCATCCTGGTGATTATCTCCGTGTTATGATTCAAAAGACTGTAGTGACCACAAGACCACGTTGCAACAGTTTAGATCACTATGGCAATATTTGCAAACATTTGTCATTTTCTACTTTAAAACTTAATGCAAATATTGTCATGATAATTAACCTTTTTTTTTTTCCAGAAGAGAAAGATTAAAAATCTACAGCAGAGAGGAAAAGAGATGTCATAAGCCTGATACTGTGCTGCTGACCTTCTTTCAAAGGAAATCAGCCTCCCCTCCAACCAGAGCTGCACAGCTATTCAGTGCTGTCTCAGAACGGCTGCTTCCCTTTGCACATGTGTGAGGAAGAGTCCTTAAAAGTGTCTCAACACTTGCATTCTTCTCCTTCCCCACCTCAAAGCGGTAGTACCAAAGATTTTGCGTTTCAGAAAGATAATGAAGAAGTGTTACTTACACCCTAAGGTACTTCTGCAGACTGTGTTGTACATCTTGCTTTTTCTGTGAGACTGAGAGCTCCGAGCTTGGCTGGTGTCTCGGTGGCTGACCCCAGGACCTGCTCTGGGTGTCCTGCCTCCCTCCCTGCTGCAGCCGGACACGGGCTCTGGCAGTGCCAGCCTGTTTTAAATACTCCTTGTACCTCTAGCCCTGCATTTCCACCTGTTGTGCCTTAAAGGAATAGCATCCAAAAACTCTGGCAGGTGAGCGCCAGGCCACGTGAGTGCCAGGAAGCCGGTGCCCATCCCAGCTCTGCTGTCCCTTTGAGGGTGCACGTTGTGATTTACATGCTGCATGGCAGCCACCCCAAGAGTGAGCTCCCAGACATGGTCCAGGGCATCTGCCTCTTTTAGGAAGAAGCCTGGTGGCTGCATGGGGTCAGGTCCAGGGAAGGTCTTCTGCTCTGCTGGGAGCAGGGTACCCTTGGGACAGCTTTCTGCTCAGACAGGACCCAGAGAGCTGCATGGGCAGCTGTGATTCCTTGGTTTGAAGATGGGTGCCTCTGTCTGGCACAAAGACACTGGGGACCCTTATGGGGTCTCAATCTGAGTACACAAGGGTCCAGCCAGCCCCCTCCTCTTTGTTGGCATTGCAACATCGTTCCTGAGTTGTGACCACGTTTCCCATTGTTCTTGGCAGGGGAGCCCCTTACTGCAGGGACTGACCTGGCTTCTGATCTTGCAATAGCCCCAACCAACAGCAGAACAGCTTTGTAGGGCAAAACTAGACAAAATTGGGTGGGGTTTTTTAAGCAGTTGCACTCTTTTTTTTTTTTTTTTTTTTACGCAGTGCCTCTAAGAAGATCCCGGTTGGGTGTCCTGTTAGAGCAGGTCTGTCTCACTTCCCTTCTCTCTCCAGTCCATCTGCCTCAGCCTTGTATGAAGAGCAGGAGTCTGAGTGGGCAATGTTCTTGCTGGTGTAGGCTAAGAATGCTGCAAGCTCTTTAAAATGAAAAAAAAATATTAACAGGAGTTTTGCTGCCATCTTCAAGCTCATTTCTTTGCTCTCCTGCTGTAGGTGTGTCAGGGCCCAAATACCAATTCCCTGTGAAGTTTGGGATTGTCAGAAATGGAGCCGAATGAGAAAGTAAAATTAATGAAGATTGTGTTTGTATTATGTGGGATGAATCATTAACTTGCTTTGCCTTGTACTAACAATGGATAAACAACACTTTCCTCTAACTAGAAGGTCGCAGAAAGCTTTTCTCAGCTCCACACAGTGAAAGTTGATGAGCTTAAACAGGATGGCAGCTCCACATGTTCCTGCCAGGCCTGAGAGAAGCAAGATCCTGACCTGGAGCTGGGACACTTAGGAAATCTGTCAGATCTTACATCTAGCCTTGGAGGTACCTTTCCGCTAGCTAAGGATGTTGAGCTCCTTTCTTTCCATGAATGTGCAGCTTTTGGGGTGCAAAAGGTGCTTTTGAGATGAGGAAGTTGCTTTTGAGTTGAGGAAGGCTGTTGCTGTGTTTGCACAGGGTGATCTGCCAGGGACCTTGAATGGAGAGATCAGCCACCATCCCGCCTAGAAGGGAACAAAGGCTGATCCCCTTAGGAGCTGTGTCATTCCCACCAGTGCTGCTGCTCTGGCTGCTGTTGGAATCACTTTTATTTTATTCTTGGGCATAGAGCTGCATTTGCTTGGCCACAGTAGGCACAGGTGTGTTTGCTTTCCTGTGCCTCCTGTTCTCCCAGGCACCAGGTCGGCTTCCCCACTTGCCTTGTCTTGATCCTGCAGTTTTCACAGAGATGTTTTAAAGAGCCTGGGCTCACAGGGGGTGTGCGGGAGGAAAGCAGCGTGGCCATGGGCAGGGGAAGTCCTGGCAGAAACCAGCCATGGAGACCTGCAACTGCTTGTGCGTCTCAGGGAAGAACAGTCTGGGGTGGATTATCTTGAACTAAAAGACCGTCTTCACCCTTAAGGTTTCTGGTGAAACCGATTTGTTGTCTCATTCAAATATATTTACTTTAACAGAGGAGGAAGCATCCTCCTGCCAAGTCACAGGTTCCAAAGCACTTTGGCATCTCCAGAAAACAAACAACCCTGAGCCTGCTTTATTCTTTTTTTCTGTTTCAGGCCAAAGCACAGTTTGCAGCACTGTGTGTAATCTGACTATACAAAGCAAAGCTCCTGTCCGGGTCTAGGCTGTGTTTGGGCCGAAACAACTTGATTTTGAAGCTGTGGATAGCTCTGCCGGAAGAGGTGGAAGAAAAATAGGGCTTGAGAATTTGTGTGTCGTTGAGAAGTCCGATAAGGGTTATGCATTGAAAAATGACCCGAGGGATAAAGATTCTTTAAAAAATAAATCAGAAAATCCTCTTTTTTTTTTTTTTGCCTAGCACTGAGCAAACCTGCAGCCCCAAGTGTCCTTCCTTCCCATCCCCAACCCTCCTCAGCCTTGCCTTTCCCCCGGGCTGCTCTGTTGCTGCCAGGCAGTCAAGTTTGCACACAAACATCTCAATTACAGATGCGTTATTTTATTCTTTCTTCTACCAACCACGTAGCAAGTAGCGTTTGGGCAGCTTGCAAAGGGTTTAGCTCTCGAGAGAGGGCAGAGCGAGCAACGCATAGGGCTTGGCGCTTTGCAGATTGTAGCTGTGCCTTGGCTTTCCCTGGGGGAACTTCTGAGCTTGGGTACATGGGGGCTTTGCTGGAACAGGGCTTCTGCCTCAGGTCTTCATCAGTCACCTGGGAAAGGCTTTTTTTCCCCTGGAGGCTTGCTGTAAAAAAGGAAAAACAATAAAAAACCCAACACAAAACTTAAGAAGGAAAGGTGTGATTCAGCATTGCCTCTCTATGATGCTTTTACGAGTGATTTTGTGGGCGTTTCTGGTTTTATGCCAAACTTGGTATTTTAAGTGGGTCTGGGAGGCCTGAGAACAGAAAGCTAGAAAAGCCTGGGACAGAGGGGACTTCTGGAGTCAACCTCCTGCTCAGCTTGAGAGTTATCCCAGGCTTTACCCCAAAGCAGACACTTAGAAAGAAAAGGCACAATTAACTTCCAGCTTGTGTTCTCATTTGTGGAAGTTTTTCACAGAATTTTGACTGTTTATTTTCAAGAGTTTAGGGGTGTGTGTACTTTTTTTTTCTTTCCATTTACAAGAACCCTTCATACAGCTTTTTTGTTTATTTGCAAACTAAAATGTCCAAGAGCAATAAATCTTGTATAGTTCTAGAAAGTTGCAGCATTCTCCACAAAATATTTTAGATTTGAACCTTTATGGCCCTGGTTTTAAAGCTGCTCTGAAGGCTTCTTTTGACATCTACAATATATTCTTTAAATGGCTTTAGAACTGATGTCTGCAGATCTGCTTCTGATCAAGACAGATTCTATATTTTTGCCAGAAGATAAAGACTCTTACGTATAAGTTGGTCCTCCTGATTCTTCCCAGGGTAGCATAGATTATCCTGCATGAGTAGCACAAAAAGGAATGATTGCAACACAGCAAATAAGAATTGCTTCTGTGTAATATTGCAAGAGGTCATAAGTAATCAGACTTTATTGAAACAAGCCAGCAGGAAGAGCGATAACACGTTTACTATGCGTAAGCAAAAAAATTATAATCAACGCTATAATAAATTTATAAACCACATATAGGATTTAATCCAAGTCTTTTGAAATCTATGGCTCAACATTTCTTGGGAATAAAGGAAATAGTTTGGCCTCAGAACATAAATCCTGGCTTGTGGGATCATAATTCCTGGGCTGCAAACCTGGTGTCTGTCCTGCAGAGATGTTTTCCATACTGAACTGCGAATCCTGTCCTTAAATCTGTTTTTATTCTTTTCTCCCAAGGGAGATGATGCTTGCAGTGCCAGTTTCAGAAAACACCCACCTACATTTGCCAGAGTCTGTCCTGCATTCACGCACATTTTCTGGCCTCGGGGTTTCCTCCATCGTTTGTTCTTTCACGGGGTTCACGCCATCCTGAATTGATGCTGCTTCCAGGTTCCCTGTGGCGTTTCTTTCTTCTCCTGAAGAACAAAACCACATACAATGGAGGAAACACCTCCTCTAATGCCTGTTTAAATATACTGGCATGTTGTAAGAGACACGGCATTAGGCCATTGTTTCCCAGTTTCATGCTGGTGAACGATGCATTTCCTCTCACTGCTGTCATCACTCAAGGTTTTTGCCCCTGCATTTATCTTTAGGGACACAGTATGTTATGGAATGAGAGAGATTTTGAAAATCAGTCATTAGCAAGGACTTTTGGGGCAAGCCTTTGTCAGCTTTGCACTGAGTGGGCTGGATTCAGCCCCAGGAAGATGCCCAGTGTGCAACAGCTCATGCTGCCCAGATCCCTGCCCTTTATACCTCATGGTTTCTGAGCGCTCACGGAGCTGTAAATCTTCTATACACAAAGCTCAATCTTGTTTTCAGCAGGACTTCAGGATTTCTGTTTCCTTCATTTGCTTTTTGTTTCAGCATATTAAACAACAACAACAAAAAAGTGATTTCTCTAGAATGTTGCTCGCTGGCAAGAACAGTCACACTTTCCAGCTGCACTGGCTGCAGAATGGATGTGTGACCCCTAGGGATGGAAATCTTCAGTGGGTGGGATTCCAGCTCTTGGAAGTCACATCAAAGCCATTGCAAAACAACAAACACAAGTCAAAAGGTGTTGCCTGACCAACTTACCCGTCTCCTTTCGAAGTTTTATTTTGGTCAGGACAAGAAGAGTGATGGTGGTGAAAATCAGTAAGATGAGAGCTGGTAACACAATGGGGAGCAGCTGTGATTCACCTGATGAGCTGGAAAGAGGAACATCAGAATTAAATTGGATTTTGATTCAGCGATGGGGTGGCTGAAGTACCTTACTGCAGGCTGCTGTTTATACACCAAAGAGTATAAAGAACTTATGAACTCTGAATCAAAGCACAACCGTCAAAAAAGTCAAGTACGGATGAAATTATTTGATTTGGCGCTTGGCTTATGAGGAAGTAATTTCTCTGGCTACCTCTGCTCTACCTTGTGGGGTTTATGCTCCCAGTTGAAGGAGCCCCTCCAAAAGGAGAATGAGTTGTTTTCATCATAGAAATTCACAAGCAGGGTTCATACTCTTTCTTTGCAGGTTGTTGTGGACTTTCATGCTGTTGGAGGGTAGGATATAAATGACATAAATGCTGTCAGAGATCCACAGGCAGACAGAGCTCTGCCAGGAATGGTGCAAAATCTGATCCTTGATACAAGACCATGATTTGTGGTTGATAAAATGCTCTTCCCTCTCTTTCTGGCTGGTTGACAGGGAGATACAGCTTGAGGGAGGCTGGGGATGGAGAAGATGATGCTTCTCATGCTGGGGGTCACAGGGACAGATGCAAGTTCCAGGGTGCTTAGAGGAACAGCTCAGGATGTTGAGCTGGACTTATGGGCTTTGTGGCTTATCTTCAGGTATGACTGATACTGCAATAACTGATGCATCTGCACCAACTGTGCAAATCACTTCACCAGGTGCTGGATGGTGGCAATAGCCAGGTTGAAAGGTGTAAAAGCTGCTTGCAGACATCCAGTATAACAGGAGGCACAGAAGGTAAATTCACCAGGAAAACCACTTGCACTGGAGTGAGCTGCAGGACCTTCTGCAGCAAAGTACCCTGGAATAATTAATGGCCAAAATAGCTCACGGCATTTTGACTGACCTCACCCAGGTCTTTATGCAACATGGAACGCCCAAGCACTATGCAGGTTACCAGCTGCCTATAGGAGCTTGGCTAACCCCTGCAGTGAAGTGTGGAGCAGCTACTCATTCACCAGTGTTATTGCTCAAGCCTGAGGTTTCCTAATGTCCTGTCTCCAGACTGAGATGAGGAAAACAGACAGGACCATATCTATCGACTCTGGCATCTGATCTACCTGAGTGGCCAGCACCAGAAGGTTTAGAGACAAGTTCAAAGACACATGCCGCAGACAGACAGGAGATAACCTTGCCTTCTGCTTCTCTAGCTACTAATGTCTCCTGACAGTGTCTTCAGCTTGCAGCCTGCACACAACCTCAGTAGGGCCCTGGGAAACGGGACAGACAGGTCATAAACCACCAAGTTAGTGCCAATGAGAACCGTGGCCCTGAACCTACCTCTGGTGATAAATTTCACCTGGTGATGTTACAAAGGTTCTGGGGGAGGCAGTGGGCAGCAGGGTGAGGGTGGTCTCGGTGACAGTGCCATCGGTGAGGGTGCCATTGGTGACGGTGCTCTCGGTGAGGGTGCCATCGGTGAGGGTGCCATCGGTGACGGTGCCCTCGGTGACAGTGCCATCGGTGATGGTGCTCTCGGTGACGGTGCTCTCGGTGATAGTGCCCTCGGTGACGGTGCCATCGGTGAGGGTGCTCTCGGCGACGGTGCTCTCGGC